>JAAGOF010000190.1:0-45829 GCA_010645155.1 Tigriopus japonicus
TACCACAATTTGCTCATTGGCAATCATCTCCAAGATCTTCGAGGTTGTGTCCAAGAGTGCCACTGGGCGATAGTTCTCCTTCTTCTTCATGTTTCCCTTCTTGAACACTGGAACAATCTTGGAAATCTTGAGACCATCTGGGAAAATGCCTTGTTTGAGGGATGCATTCACAATATCTGTCAGAGGCTCGATAAGCACGTCGGTGAGATCCTTCAGAAGTCTGGACGAGATGCCATCCAGACCACACGAGTCCTTGGGCTTGAGTCTCTGGAAGCACTCCCTCACCAACTCCTTACTGACAGACTTGAAGCTGAACTTGGCCATCACATGATCTTTTACAAAGACCCTGAGCTTGTCCAAGGGATCCACCCTCATGGGCCTCCCCTCCGCCTTGCGCCGCAACTTCTCGACCTTGTCGAGGAAGAAATCACTGAACACCTCACTCGCTTGATCATCCTTGAGGGGCTCCTCATTTTCCTCAATAATTTGACCGCTTGCTCTCTAGCCTTGTCCCATTTTGTCTTTGGCGATCTGCCAGAGCGCTTTGCAATCGTTATCAGCACTCATGACCCTCTGAGCAACCTCCTCCCTGGCATCCTTTCTGAGTGAAGAAGTGGTCTTGTTTCTCAGTGTGGTGTACTTCTTGAAGAGCTCACTCCTGTCCTGGTCCTGGGCTTGCTTGAACACCTTATATGCCTTATTCCTTTGCTCCATGAGCATCAGGGTCCTTTCTGACAGGTGACTTTTGTAAGAATCCTTGATGACAAATGTCTTCACGGGAGCATGTTCATCCAGAGCTCCTCTGAGAAGCTCCTCGTAGACCTCAAAGTTGCCGTTGACCTCGCTTGAGTCCTTCAGTTTGTTCCAATCCTTGTCCAGCAAGTAACTCTTGAATTTATCTTGGTCAAACTCCTTGAATGATCTCTTCGTTATGGTCGTCAGGGTTGGCTTCTTCTTTGACCTCAGACTTATCCTGGACAAGATCAGTGCATGATCACTGGATCCGTAGTACTCGGAGTTCACGGCCTCGACCGAACCCTCAAATGTCCTGCTGAAGTACACATGATCAATGGCAAACTCTGTCAGGGCAATCTGTTTAGACACAAAGATGTTCCCCACATTGGGATGGATCATGTCCAACTTGTTGAGGTGGTACTTGAGATCCCTCACCAGATTTATGCAAGTGTAGTGGCTGTCATCGAACTTGTTGTGGTCAATGTTTATGTCTCCCATGACCAAGACCCGATCACATTCCGCAGCAGCAGAGTCCATTTGATGCAAGAACAACCTCCATTGTTCCAATTGCCATCCAGCTGATCCTTCTGCACCAGGTGGGGCCCATTGTCTGTAGATGCTGCCCACCAGTATTTTCCGGTCATTAATGTCTCTGCTTTCGAGCCAGATGCTTTGTAGATCCTCTGACATGATATCATATCTCACAATAATCCTGACCTTAGGATTCTTCTTGACAAGTGCCAACATTCGCACCTTTGGATAATTGGCATTCACCAACGGCAGCACAAAGTCATGATTATCCAATCTTGGGCAACTTCGTTCAGTGAGAGAGTTGACTTCAGTTTCATGCAGGAAAAAAATATCAATTTGTTCCTCATTTGCTAATTTCTCAACCTCCGGCAGTTTACCAAAGAGGCCGCGTCTAATGTTCCAGGATCCTATTGTGATGTGGGAGTTGTGTTGATGAGTGTTAACCGTGATCCATGCATGGTCAGAGACATTGGTGGGCCCTCCGTTTCCTTTAGGAACTTTGTGGCAATAATTTCAAGAGTTCATTTAGGTACCAGATTTTTAACGTTTTCAATCCTCTGGTGTTCCGTGCAAACACACTTCATGAAAAAAAGTTGAAAGTGTCCAAGCTCCATTTTTTTAACATTAAGGTATTGGTTGATGAAGTTTTTGGTTGTGCTCTACAACGACGTTCCCCAGTACACAACTTTGAGGATGACTTTGGTGTTTGGCACAAAGAAAACAATGGCACTTGGATCCACAGATGGGACGAAAATTCTACATTTGCGCGTAATCCGGGAATGGTGGAATTATAGATTTGTTGTCTCCATTTCCAAAACTCTTTAGCTTCTTTGAGCATGACGAGCATAATCCAGTGGGCAATCTCTGATCTTCCGGGATGTATCCATCCATCAACGAAATCCTGGACTCACCAAAGATATGTTGGAGTGATTTTGATGTAGCTTCTACCCAAACAGACAAGGCAAAGGCCGGCTCGGGACTTCAGATGGCCTTCTACTGTATTTCGAACTAACCAGTCAATCAATCAATCAACGGTCGGAGGACGGTCAGACTTTTCTCAAATGAGTCAATCTTCACGGTGGATGGCGCGTACAACTGTATAAGTATAATACTGGCCATAGAGGCTCAAGATTGTCAAAATCAGAGAATCACCTCACATGAGGCCATTTCAGTACTCAATTTCAGTATTCAATACTGGCCAGTATTGGCTTGGATTAGTTTGCTTAAGCAGTTTCGATCAAGTTTCAGAAACTCTTTCGAGTGTTTGTTTTCAACTGTTTCAAACCAAAGTCGTGTTTGGCGGAAAGGAAGTTGATGTTATTGTTTGTCCGGTGTCATCCAGAGTTCTTGCCACTTGCTCATAATAATGTCGCAGAAGACATTAACGTGGAATGTGGTTGGCTGTGGTAAATGATCAATAGGTACCTCGGTAGTGCCTTGCTTTGCAAGAGCATCTACCTTCTCATTCAAGTCATGGCCCACATGGGCTTTGATCCAGTTCAAAGTTACCATGTTTTCAGTGCCCAAAGCATTTAAGGCCTGAATACATTTCCTCAACCACCTTGGACCATTTTTATCGATTGCTTTGATTGCAACCTGACTGTCAATGTAGAAATCAATAACTTTGTGTGTAGTATGTGTTGCCTGCGAGGTCTGAAGTGATCTCGCAGCCTTTGTGATGGCAAAGACTTCAGCTTGAAAACCCGAGTTTTCATTGCCAAGTTTACCATATCCTTGAAAGGGATCATTGTCGTGAACAATGTAATATCCTCAGCCAACACCATCTTTGGTTTTACTAGTAACTCATTGGTAGATCAAATTTCATATAAACGGTAATTTTATAAACTCTATTAATCATTAACTCTCTTTACAGGGAATCCCATCCATTGTAGCGGTATTAAAAAATTAAGAAATGTTTCCTCTGTGGAAGCCAATCTCATCTCAAAGCATCTTGCCCATCTCTGGAATCTACCGTTGAATCATCCGATGATGATAGCCGAGATGGAGATGAGGTAGCGCCTAATGTAGGTGATGATACGCCCCCTTCTGTGGGATCAGGAGTGTCAAAGAAAACCCGCTGTGACAATATCGTTGCTTAGGACCACGAAGATGTTTCCCCTGTTGGTGACATGATTCAAAATCAAATTGGAACTCTACAAAGGAAGGATCGGAAATTGGAAAAGGTGACAGAGAAGGTGAATTTGAAGGAGATAAAAACTGTTACTTAAACCTCAACCGTGGCTAAAAATCCCGCATTCCCGCTGAAGAAAAAACTTGCTGAAGATCCTGTGACCCTCTCTCGTACTAGATCTGGAAATACAAATTAAGTGCCTCTTCATGTCACTCAAAATAGCCTATCTTAACGCAAGAAGTGTTGTCAACAAGTTTTTCGAGTTGCGTTCACTTCTTGCTACGAGTGATATTGATGTTTTAATGATCACTGAGACGTGGCTGAACTCATGGCATATGGACCTGGAACTGACTTTCTCTGGATATCGGCTGATTTGTCGTAAGGATCGATTAGATACAAAGCTGGGGCGTGGCGGTGGTCTTCTAATCCTGTGCAAGGATGACCTTAAATGTGCTCCAATAGATGTAGACCATCCAAGTATTTGTGGCATTAAGATACAGTCAGGAGCAAAAGTATTTGTAACGTGACGAGAAAACCAGAAAATCCTTTATATCCAATTAAATACTATGCTAAGAAGTTTGTAATAATGTAATATTTTTTTCCGATTAAGAATTATACCAGTTTCCCGCAAGTGTTTTATAAAAATGTCTGAAACTAACTTTTAATTATTAAAAATAAAATTTTAGATAGTGCAAAAGTATTCGTAACGCGCAAAAAAGTTAACAAAATAGGTTTATAAACAGATTTTTCATCAGGAAAAATTGATCGAAAGATGTAGAACATTCTGGAAAGCCGGAGAAAAGTCATTTAGTCTCCTTTTTTCCAAGATTTTCTAGATCTTTCTTGGATCTTATCAATTTTACGGAATTGAACAATTGCTTCACAGTCAGCCAATCATGACCAAGGTCAAGGAGCTCGACAAGGACTTACAAGTACGAACAAGGATAGTAAGTCTTCATCATGGAGGCAAGGGCTACAGAGCCATTTCGAAGCTTCTGGACATCCCGATTTCAATGATTCAGTACGTCGTGAAGAAGGCACAAAAGAACGGAACGGTTGAACCTCCCAAGATCCGGTCGTCCAAGGAAACTGTCAGCCAGACTTGAGAGGAAGATTGTCAGAGAGGTCACAAATAATCCTCGAACAACGGTCAAGGACATCCGGAACAGTCTCAGTGAAAATGGATTGTCCATCTCGAGGTTTACTGTTGCTCGCTCACTTCACAAAGCAGGATTGAAGTCTTGTCGCCCACGGAAGACTCCCTTGCTCAAGGATAGGCACTTGAAGGCTCGCTTGGAATTTGCCAAGAAGTACCTTGACAAGACCAGTGACTTTTGGTCTAGGATTCTTTGGTCAGATGAGACAAAGGTTGAGCTTTTTGGTCACAACCATGTTCAAAGGATTTGGCGACGTAAAGGAGAAGCGTTTCATCCAAAAAACACCATCCCTACGGTCAAGCACGGTGGAGGATCGATCATGTTATGGGGCTCCTTTTCCGCCAAAGGCACCGGTAACCTCGTGAGAATTCATGGGACAATGAAAAAAGATGACAAGACAAGGGATATCTTGGCTGAGAATCTCCAGAGTTCAGCGCGGAAACTTCGGCTTGGTCAACAGTTCGTCTTCCAGCACGACAACGACCCTAAGCACAACAGCATTTTGGTCAAGAAATGGTTGAAGGACAATCGGATTAAGGTCTTGGACTGGCCCTCCATGAATCCGGACCTTAATCCAATTGAAAACCTTTGGAGAGAATTAAAAGTCCGTATCCGTGCAAGACGTCCAAAGACAATTGACGAACTGGAGCAAATCTGTTATGAAGAATGGGCTAACATTCCTTCAGATGTATGTAAAAATCTTGTAAATGATTATAAATAGGGCTGAATATTTTAGGTTTTACATAAAAACCTAGGTTTTAACCTAAAACGCCTTTTTTGGGCAATTTTTACCTAAAAATAAGTTTCCAACCTAAAATTAACTTTTTTCTCGCATTTTTCAGGAAATTTTTACCTAAAACTAAGTTTTCAACCTAAAATTAACTTTTTTCTCACCCTAAAGTCATTTGACTAAGCCCACTTGAAAATTACCCCAGTGTCTTTAAAACAAAAAAAAAGGAAGAAAGTAGAAGAGTGGGAGCCACAATGTTTTTCATCTGATCAACATACCGAATTAGCTTTATCAGGTGGTTTCAGGCCGACATACTGCCAATTAAGGGCGCTCACTGTCATTTTTTGAAGTCATATTTTTCTCTCGTCTCGTTTTCAGTCATTTCATCTCGTTTTTAGGGCGCAAATTTTCAATTTCTTTTTTTAAGTCGAAAATTTTTTAAACTTGTTTTTAGGTCAAAAATTTCTGAACTCGTTTTAAGGTCAAAATTTTCTGAACTCGTTTTAAGGTAAAATATTTCAGAACTCGTTTTAAAGTCAAAAATTTCTGAACTCGTTTTAAGGTAAAAAAAATCCGATCTCCGTGTTTAGGTCGACAATTTTCGGTCTCATTTTAGGTCAAAAATTGCCGATCTCCTTTTTTAGGTCGACAATTTTTGATCTGGGTTTTTTGGTCGCATTTTTGCCACTTTCTGCCATATTCTGCCGCTTAACAAATTTCACTGGCACAAAATTTTCTATACTGGCATTTTCCCTCACTGCCAAATAAAATTTTCATTGCCTTTGTCTCTGCTCAACTACTTATACTCTTGCCAAGAGTAAAGTGCTGAAAAACAATAGATAAAAGGCAAAATTTGGTCTGAAAAGCCACTGTAAAAGGTGTAATCTATTCAACCTAAAAAAAACCTAAAACGTAGTTTTGGGCAACCTAATTATGTCATAATTTGCCCAAAAAGTTAACCTA
The DNA here is from genome assembly GCA_010645155.1 of Tigriopus japonicus. Classification (NCBI taxonomy): domain Eukaryota; kingdom Metazoa; phylum Arthropoda; class Copepoda; order Harpacticoida; family Harpacticidae; genus Tigriopus; species Tigriopus japonicus. Next base: position 6,248 of record JAAGOF010000190.1, read on the forward strand.
AAATATTCAGCCCTAATTATAAAAAACGTCTCTTAAGTGTAATTCAGCAAAAAGGGCATTCAATAAACTATTGACAAAATGTTACGAATACTTTTGCTCTTGGTTTAAAACATGTTCTGAGCAGTTTTTTAACCAAAATCTTGTAAATTTTTAAAAAGAAAAGTATCATAGCTTTTAAATGATAAAAGAATAACTAAGGAGCAAAATGGTTCTTAAATGTATTTTTCAAAAATCGAGTATCATTTAAAAATCAATAAAATTTTCGAGGTTACGAATACTTTTGCTCCTGACTGTATGTCCATTGGAGATCTTCTGCGTACATCTATCACCTTCTGCTACTTCGTGTGAACGCCAACTTTTAAATTCTTTTTTGGCTACCCGTTCAACCGACTCTTTGATTGTCGGTGATTTTAATCATCCGACGATCAAATGGCCTACTCTCTTAGGTAGTTCGCAAGCCGACATGGACCTTCTTGACTCCATATCAAATGGCTACCTTGAGCAATTAGTGCTTGAACCAACGCACATTGCTGGCAACATCTTGGACCTTGTGCTCACAAACGACGTCGACTACATTGGTCATGTCGAAAATAAATGGGATCAGGCAATAAGTGATCATTGCCTAATTAAGATCGGGGTCAACATACGCCCTCAGATCAATGTGGTAAATCGTGTTTTCGATTATTTAAATGCCGACTGGCCTCAATTCAGATGCTACCTAAACTATATTGACTGGTTGAGCATGGCAGTAAACCATGACATTGGAATGTGGAATTGGACATCCACATTGGACATGTGGAACCGCCTACTTACGTTAATTCACGGAATGGATCTTTTTATTTCGTTGAAGCATGCTCGTAATAAAAAGAGTCCCCCCTGGTTAACCAAGAAACTGATGGCAAAAATTAAGCGAAAGTCCAGACTATGGAAACGACACAAGACTTCAGGGGATCCTAACACCCTTGATGAATTCAAGAAGGTGAGAGCCGATCTGAAAAAAGAAATCAAAGCATCCAAGTGTAACTATGAAGCTAAATTACTGGAGTCAAGGGACATGAAACGCTACTATAGCTACGTCGGCCGAAAAAAGGCCGTTAGAGGAGGAGTAGGCCCTCTCTTTTCTCCTCATGGTGATTTGACAGACAATCCCGTGAATATGGTCGAAATTCTAAATGATCAATTCGTGAGCGCTTTTACGGCTCGTAAAGAGCTGCCTGAGTATTCTGAGAACACTACATGCAAGTCTTCGCTCAGTTTCTTGACGTTTAATTACGCTGAAGTACGTGAGTCGATCTTAAATCTAAAGTCTTCTTATAACTCTGGTCCAGACGGCATTCCCGCATGTGTGATTAAATCGCTTGGGGATGCCGTGGTGACGCCCCTGGCACTCCTATTTAACAAATCGCTACTGGACGGAGTTGTGCCTCTGGATTGGAAACTGGCTTATGTGTGCCCCATCTTAAAAGGGGGAGACTCCAGGCTCTCTGTGAATTACCGTCCAATTTCAATGACATCGGTATGTGGAAAGATAATGGAGAGACTCTTGAAGAATAAGCTAATGGTTTTCCTGGAGGAGCAAAATTTGATTTCAAAGCATCAACATGGATTCCGTCATGGCAGATCGTGCGTCACTAACCTCCTAGAACATGTTGATCTTGTATCCCGGATGTTGGACGAAGGCAAATGCCTTGACGTGAGACATTTGGACTTATCTAAAGCTTTTGATAAAGTCCCACATGATATTCTTTTGGACAAACTTAGAGAAGTTGGCATTGGCGGTTATTTGTGGAGGTGGATCAGAGATTGGCTCCATCAAAGGATGCAAAGGGTGGTGTTTGGTAGTGAGTCGTCTTCATGGTCTGATGTCACTTCCGGCGTCCCTCAGGGAAGTGTGTTGGTGCCGGTGTTATTCCTTGTATATTTACATGACTTGAGTGTTTCTGAAGGGTCGTCATTGCGACTTTTCGCGGATGACGCACGATTATCGCGAAAAATCATGCGTCCCCAGGACTCTTTGATCTTTCAGAGGAATATTGATGAGCTCCAGGCCTGGTCATCGAGAAATGGAATGATTTTTAATACCAGAAAGTGCCTGGTCCAACGCTTTGGATACTCGGATGTGGACCCAATTTATTCAATGTCTGGAAATGTTTTAACTCGGACTGAGACGCACAAGGACCTCGGTATCCACATTGATGACCGATTAATGTTTAAGGACCATGTTACATCACAATGCAAAAAGGCAAACCGATTAGTGGGAATGATCAAGCGGCATTTCACCACACGAAACAGGGATGTCTACTAAATGCCTTCAAAATTTACGTGCGGCCTGTCTTGGAGTTTGGTTATCCTGCTTTTACTCCAGCACTTAAGATGGACGTTGCTAGACTAGAAGCTGTCCAAAGAAGATTCACAAAGTGTGTAGGAAGATTGGGAAAAAGCCTCACTTACACTGAACGTCTATCAGCATTGGATATGATGTCACTTGAAGAAAGACGGTTGAAATGTGATATGGTTTGGACATACAGATCACTATATGGTCATGCCGATTTGTGTACGGATGATGGTCAGCCAATGTTCACTTACCTGAGGGACAAAATAAATCCGAACTCGCGAGCCACCATAAGAAACGATTTGTGGACGCCTCCAGCTCGGACCCTTGCCCGGAAAAATGCATTTATGGTGCGTTCGGTCCCGATGTGGAATCGCTATTTGCAAGAAATGAGAGAGTTGCCGTCATTGAGACCATTTTAAAAAGCCATTCATTCCCCTGCAATACGATTGCCCTAGTCTAATGACCAGTTCCTAAATTTTTAAAATTTTATTTTTGTATCTTTCTCCCTTCACAATCATATACTCCTTGATCACCTCCTTGGTGTTGGAGTGGAATATACAATAAACAATAAACAATTTGAGGCGCTTTAGTTTGTCCAAAACGGGTGTAAAATGTTGCTATCTTCAAATATATGCGTTTCGTGGGAAGTGCGAGCTGTTGTCGCTTGAAATCCACTAGATGGTGCATTTTGTGACCGTACTCTTTTATCGTAGTGCTCTTGCTTAAAATGTAGATATTATAACCGAGGCTCCAACCGGAATTTCTACTATCACAATCTTCAATCATACGCAACAAATTTATGTTAGTTGCCTTACTCCTTAAACCATCTATTCTTGCACAAGATCACTCCTAAATTTTTGATTGCCATTGTGGTAAATGAACTACCTTTCTCAAATAGTACAACTGGCTCCCACGACGTCGTTTAGGAAAAGTTCCCAAACTTGCGTTCTTATTTTGCGCCAGGTTCTAAAAAGAGACGGTGAATAATCGGATTGGCGTTTACCTCATCTAAACTTCTCGCAATGTGTCGTTTGTTCATTAGGCTTCTTAATGAGGAAACCATTTCATACCGGAAAATGATAGTCTAATTGGTGATGGGTGTTCCCTGCAAAGAATGCAATTTGGACTTGGACTAAATTTGATCCTTGATCTATTGGATCTTCTCCTTTTCCTTTGGATCATTCTATTTCACCCCCGATGGGCTCATTATCGGTCATTCAAAAGGTTCCCACACACAATGCCCAATTAGAACAACTTTAACGATCCTCTTGGAATTCCGAACGTGTCATAGATCTTCGGATATGGAACAAGCCCTTTCATAAAGTACTTTTATTTGCGAAGTGTGAAATACAAATAATCAAGGGATCGCAGAATGTTCAAAGAGTATAACTAAAATTACACAAGGATTTCTGAAACATGCAAGTACAAATCTACAACAGTAATGTACCATTGTAAAAGGTCATTTTGACCCTGGGTGTTGGCTTTTGCAATTAGGTGATCTCATTCGAGGTCTCACTATGCCACGGATTCGAGCTTCTTTTAATCAGGAACAACTCTGTCAATTGGAACGAAGATTCAATGTTCAAAGGTAAGTTCTTAGCAATGAATTTTCTTAATTGCACTCATTTTTATTCAAACACCTTAAAAATATTGAAACATGACAAGAGACTTTGACCTGTAGCTGAGAAGTTGAGAAGAAGTAAAAAGTTCACCAGCTTTGTGCTTCTCCAAGAATCCTAAAACTTAAAAACATCCATTGAAAATTGATCTGCACAAAAGATGTTACCAATGTTTTAGAACACCTTTAACTATCAAGTGCGTCGCAATAATGCCAAAGAAAATGCTTAAATGCTAATTTCGAATGATGACTTAATTTAACAACTCATTTGCATTGGCGTTGCCTCTACATTCTGAAATGAAAGTTTTGTCGTGATTTTGAACCAAAAATATTTTCATGATATAAGAATATATTTTAACTCCACTAGCCTCTTTTCTTGGAAATGATATTGACCGAATTGGAAGGTATGGACGGCTCAATGTTTTTCCGCAGTGCTACAGCTATCTTTACACTGCCCAAAATGTCAATGAACGGTCGAGATTCTATGAGCTCTTGAATCATGGGGACAATAATATTTCAAGTATTTTTGTTTTAAGTGTTCCCAAACCACTCCCTCTCTCCAAGACCGAGCAAAATTTGATTCCTACCATTAACCATTTTTCACATCGGTTTAAAGCCAAGTAGAGCCGTGCACGAAGAAAACACCGCAGATCAAATTGACAATTGCTATTCCGGCACTATTTTCGCCATTACTTGTCTTTCAACTACATCCTAACTAATCCAAAAATATTCTAGAAACTTGTTGGGGCGCACGGGTAGTTTGATAATGCCAAATTGTCCATGCATTGCCGTAATTTTTAGGGTCGAAGTAGGATAACGTGCTTTTGTGTCAGGGCGTGTTATACAGACTTCAAAACTGGTCTCTGGAACTCCAAATGGCTTCTTCAGCCTAATCAAGCACCATATTAGTTTGTTTTTATAAGTGAAAATATAATATGACGATTACACATCACTAGTTGTCAATGACAAAAACGGGTTTACATAAAGAAAGATAATTAATGGCAATTACTATTATTTAGTTGAATATTGAGTGAAATAATTTAAATGATTAATTAGTTTACTGTATCGTACATCCACTAAACCTCAGATTCAGTGTGAAAATATAATATGAGGATCACACATCACTAATTGTCAAAGCCAAAAACAGGTTTACCAAAAAAGACAATTTAATCATGAGACGGTCATATACCCTGAAGAAAGTGGGGATGTAAATTTTGTGAAAGAACAGACAGTAAGTAACTTTTTATTTTATTCCACAAGTGAGAATGAGACAATGACTTGGTGCGAAGATTACTTGGTACGAGTCGTGCCTTACTTAGAACTAGTATACTCAAATAGAAAGGTGTCAGACCTAACTAAAAGAAACTTCTCCTCAGAGCCCTATTGTTATTGACAAAGCTAGGTTATTGTCCAACTTCAGTCGATATGCACATCATCGGCCATCTACCAACTAAAGTACAAGCACTTGCATTTACTTCAGGAACAACGCAAATAGAGTTTCGTCTGTTTTCCTGGACCTGGGAACAGTCCTGACTGTCTTGTGCACAAAATTGGTTTTGTTGCGAACCAATGTAATGATTGTTCTACAGTGTTACAAATTAAACCTAACACGTACGTAACTATATCATCTAAAACTCGTCATTGAAACATTATTTTGAAATCAACTTACATGCAAGCAACCGCAAAAATTTGCCGAAAAGAAGCACATTTATGTTGCTTATCTATTTAGCGGGTGATTCATAAGAAACGGAAGAGCAACCCATGTCGGTAACTCGGAAATGGTTGATGTCACAAAAAAACCTACAAAGCTTAAAAAGACGCCATGGATAACAATTTTTAACATACTTCATGTCGCCTTATTTTTGATTTTAGTCAGATTTTGTGAGGGAGAAAAATGCAGAGTCAAGATCATGGTTTTCAAAAATAACCCCATTCGACAAGAAAAACCTGCCGTCGCTTAAACATGAGCTACATAAAGCATAACTGGACTGCGATGGACCGCTGCAAATTTAATTATCTTTGCTCCCATTCAAGAGACGATTTTGCGTTTTACAGGCGCTCTTTTTTTATCAGAAGGAACGGGTCTACCAATTTTCTGCTCAATCAACCGAAAGAGGTAAAAGTTATGCATGTTTGAAGTTCAGACAAGCGTGGGCTACCTCTTGTTTTTTTTTTAAATATTGAATGAGGTTTTCGAGGTTCAATAACAAACTAGCATTGGCTTGAAATGGATCTCTCTGTATTGAGCAACTGGTTAACCAAAATCTTGTTTTTGTTCTTACTGTAATGACCTGCCATTGCATGAAAGTTGCAAATGTTGTAAAATTATTCATGAGTAGGGACAGGAACATAAGACGAATAAACCTATTAGTCTTTTTTCGTCTTTTTGGCCTTTATTCGTCGAGAATTTTTTTTCGTCTAATTTGGATTTTATTCGTCTTTTTTCGTCTAATTGGCTAAAAATTTGGATTTTCTTAGATTTCAAGCGCTTGCAGCGTTTTTTTAACTTTCCAAGGAAATAAAAACTTCAAAGAAAGTTCAACCCCACCAATCATAGGCCAATGTAATAATTTGATTGTTAGTTGCGGTTTTGCACAAAAAAAGACAATCCACACTTATAAATTAACTTGTACTCGTACAATTGCTCGACAGACACAGAAAGAAAAGACTACTATTGGGTTGAAAAGGCCATCAGAACAATTATTGGATTGCAAATCTGATTTTAAGTATAGTTGTACTAAAAACGTTCCTATAAAAAGGCATTTTTAACTCTTGCTTTTTACTTGACATTTGCAGTACTGGCTAATTCTTGCTCGTTAGGTACTTGCTTTTTTAAATTTTCTAGATTTCGCCGTTTTTGACAGTTAGATCAGGACAGACAGATTGGTCCTTATCAATAGGGACATAAATAACGTCTATCTTGTGGGAGCAGCTTTAAACGTCTTTTTTCGTCTGGATAGGCATTTATTTTTTCTGCTTTCTTATAAAATAGGTTCATTCGCCTTTTTGGGAAATTAATTCGATTTTTTCCAGTTTGCAAGTATTTTTATCCTTTTTTTTCGTCTGTTGGGAACTTTTATTCGTCTTTTTTCGTTTAATCGGTCAATTTTATTCGTCTTTTTTCGTCTAATCAGGCAATTCTATTCGTCTTTTTCGTTTAATTTGACAGTTTTATTCGTCTTAACTTCCTGTCTCTATTCATGAGATGCCAGTTCTCATAAAGTTTATTCTTTCTTCATCCGTAAGCCTTCGACAAAAATGAAACGTAATAAAAAACGACGCTGCAAATCTAATGAAGTGCATATCTTTTGTTTAATATGATATTAACTAAAAAATGAAAAATTGTCAAATATGGCAATATTTGATGGTTAGCTCTAAATTATTTAGCCATTGCGTGTAGGGAATGTTTAAAGATGTATAAACGAATCACATGAAGCCTTCACCACCAGAATATTAAAATAAAAAGCATAGAAAACACACAAAGTGGAGCAAAGTTGGATTTGGATAAGAATCCCGAGAAAGAGATTTTTCTTTTCAATCCTTTGATCCCAGTCATGTGGCCATTTGAGCCATTCATGTTCTTTGTGTGCCAGGTTAAAAAGGACGTCCATTAAGTAGTGCATCCGTGCGTGAACGTTACTACAAACGACGAATCGGATTATTGACAATTTGAGTCATAGAGAGAGACAGAATATTGGCATGCCATGTCATTGGAAATACTGAGGTATTCGAATCATGAATCAAACTGACAAACTAGAGCGATCTCTTCTAGGTATTTAACAGGCAACGAGCGCCACGAATTAGCCGCATCTTTGGGATTGTCAGACACTCAAGTGAAGATATGGTTCCAAAATCGACGCTACAAATCCAGACGTGCCGTTCCATGGTTGATCCTGGGTTGTCCTAGACCATTTTATTTCCGTCCGATTGTCTTGCAAACGTGGAACGAGATTCACCCACTCAAGGAGATCTATATAAGTTCCAAATTGAAAGAGCTACACCGCCAATACCGCTCAACACTTTTGGAACCACTGACTGGATTTGGTCCAAATGCATTCCAATACGAGCAAGGTCAATCCTAAGATGTAACCCAGTCCCATGAGGATATACACGAAGATAACTTGTCCTCCAGACAAAACCATAACGTCCATTTCGTAACGTTTCTCTTGGAATGATCCTTCCCACTTTTTGGCCAAGAAGTCCATTGCTCCGTTTTCTTTCAATCTTTGGATCCCCACATTGAAAATTGGAAGCAGAGGCGAATTTTTACCAAAAATGATCCCTACCCCTTGAGGCTTTTCTTTGGCAAAGACTCTCAAATTGGCTTTTTGAAGTGGGGTTTGTTTGAGGAAGGCATAAAATGGCCGAGCGAACGTGTGGAACACGACTTGCTTTGTCCGAGCTTGGTTCATGATTTCATTATAACTGTCGAATGTGTTTTCTTCCACATCGCTCATAATTCGATCGTAGAGAGTTTGAAATTCTGGCCTCTTTGGTGAAGCGTTAGCCAATATGAAGATTTCATTCCCTGAAAAACGGACCGTCAGCACAGCAGACCTAGTCAAGCAAAATGGGAATCAAATGACTCACCCTCTCGAACCTTGAACTTCCAAGACGGAAAGGCCTCCACCACATCTTTAACAGATGAAAATTGGACGGATGGTTCATTAGCAAAAAACATGGTCAATGCACCACCGTAAAACGCGTTCAAGAGCACGAAGAAATACCATCCTGAGGTTGAGATGATCTTGATGCTGTGGGTCTGTCTACAATACTGAATTGTCATGGGAATCGATGCACATCCCGTAATAATCAAAAAGGTCACACCAACTGCGATCCAAGAATCCATGGTAAAAGGTCTGAGAAACAAAGTTGGATCCACTTTTGGCATTTGAGGCACAAAGCACAATTGTTCCCAATCACTCATGACAATGGAAAAGTCCACGATCGCGTTGCGTTCCAGGTTCCAAATCCAGAGGCTCAAGCTGAGATCCACTTTTCCTTGGATGACATTGCCCAAAACTCCCGTGAGGTTCTTAAGATGTTGCGATTGAAGACCCCAATCATTATGGGGTTCCTTGATGGCACGAAAAGTAAAATTGAAGAGGTGTGCCAGTTGTTCAGTCATGTCAATCAGATGACCATAACTGGTTCCATTTGGCTCAAATATCGTGTATGGTTGCCAATCAAGAGATTGAGAAGTGATTTCGACACCTTGGAGATCATAGTGCTCGATGATCTTTCCGCCATTATCAAATTTTAATTTCTGAATCACTTGGGTATTGTTGCTTAATGGAAATGAAATAACTCTGTAGTATTCAATGGAAGAGGTAGAGTTTGATAAGCCCAAATAAAAATAACTGGAAGCATTATAGTCTTTCAAATCTTCTCGCATTCGATCAAGCGTTTCCGTTGAAGATCCCGTCACCAATATCATTGAAGATTGGACTTTGAGGCCATATAATTGTTGTTTGATTTCCTTGATATTTGTCAAATAATGATCGGTGATAAACAAGTTAAAGTTCGAATTGCTGCACACTTGAATTCCTTTGTTCCATGTCACATAAACCTTCCTGGCGTTGAAAAGATCACGTTCCATCATTCTAGTCTCATTTGAATCAGGTAGATTTGAATGTACACAAACGAATTTCTTCCCATTAGCAGATAAGAAATTTATCAAAGATTCGCCCGAAACAGGCAAAAGGTTTAATACCAAAGAAACCAGGAAGATACAAGCCGTCATATCAAGCTCGCAAAGTGACATGCACTGAGCCAAAGGTATTTATTTGGAAGGTCCTTTCGCAATCGAGCAACAGACTTACGAGGCTAATTCCATTCACACACATTGAGGACATTGATGAACGTCCTCAAATGTAACGGAACCAGGCTGCGGCAGAAGTAACCGGTGCCAATATGTACCGAGCTTTCGAACAAAATGAATATATTATGGCTTGTTCATTTCGTTTCGTAAACTACGCTTGTAACCGGTAAAAAGAGAAGGGTTAATTCTTTGGCATTTAAATGCCATTAGACCGACGCTTTCGCTTAAGCTTTCCGAGGAGATCTCAAAAGTGACCTAAGATCCAGGGTTGCCAAGTGGGCGAATTCAAATTCTGCTTTGAACCCAATGCGAAAAAACTTAAAAAGTCACATTACAAATAATATTTTTTGAACCTATGTTCAACCAATTATTAGAAAACATTTGAATGCACGTGGTATTGAAATTTGAATTGTCCTGTTTTCACGCAAAAAAAAACAACGAAAAACGCTCTTAATCAGGGGTTCTCAACCTTTTTCCGGGGGATACCCATTTTGGCAAGGGAAATATCCGATTTACCCCCCTATGTAATGACCAATATTACAGCGTTTTTGGGCGTTTTAATGTGACTTTTGAATTTGTCAAAATACGTGAAGAAGAGAAAAACGTGCAATATTGGTCGAAAAACCCCAAGTTTTTTCCAATTTTTCCGGACAAAAATTTACCCAACAGAAAGTCAAATTTACCCAATTTTGGGTAAATACCCATAGGTTGAGAACCCCTGCTCTAAATGATTAAAACTCAAATGTACAACATAGCTATTACCAAGGAAACGGGCCAAAAGTGCAAACTATTTTACTATGAAAAGTGCAATCAAATTCTCAAATATTTTGAAGGTTTTTTTCATTGAAGGATATAAAATGATATATAAATATTTAAATACTGTAAAATGCACGCCAACATATTTTATCAATTTATGGTCAAAGTTCAATTTTTCAAGACACTTAAACCATATTTTGACCACTTTAATACACTTTTATCACATTTCAGAGTTATTGACGCTTTCTGGTCTCATTTAGACTCTCCACTCTGATTAATACTACTAGGTGTAAAAATGATAATAAAGTCTTGAATCAAAGAAAAAATATGCACTCTTGATGAGCGCAAGAATACTGTGTGTTTTTTTTGTTTTTTAATAAGTTAAAGAGCTTGTACATCACTGATAACGGGTGTTCGATGTGGGAATATTACCACTACTTGCCACATTTTTGATTGCCAATGTAAGTATTTTGCATATACTTGATATAACACATTTTAACACTTTTTATTATGGGTTATTTTTACTATTGATGATCATTTGAGCAATAAGAAGGGCTACACAATTCATGAAAATGCATTGAATTTCATTTTTTCTGATTGATTTGCATATTTTTTCATGATTGCTGTTGATTTACATTTTGACATTGTTGACGCTTTTAGTCGAAATTTCGTGCCTTTTTGGTGATTTTTTTGCTCATTTTTGAAAAAACTTTCATTTTATGACCCTTGACATACCCGATTGATTCAGAAATCACACTTTTCAGTTTTTTTCTCTTCCAATAGGATGTTTGGTAACACTGTTGCCACCTTTAAAGAAATATTTTGAGCTTGTCTCTTCCCGCATGCATTTATGGTGTAAGCTGGTCGTGCAGTTTATATGAAGTTGGTTCATGCTCCATTTGAACCACTGATATGAGAATAAAATGCAAACATGCAATACACTATAATGTTTCAGTAAAGAGTAGAAGTGTTAATCTACACCCAAAACACAAAATTTCATTAGTATGGCATCAAAATGTCACTGGTGGAACAATCAGTGTTTTGTTAATGAAAAATTCATGTGCCCCAACAAGTCATTTTCCATTCTGCCATTTTTTACATGAGTACTCTTCAGTCTCTCTACTTGCTCTACATTACGCTTATGAAGGGCAAAAGACCCCACAAAAGACAGTACATGTTAAAAAACCAAGTTTGCAAGCAATTTTTCACCTTGTTTAATCATTAAATTAATCTTTGTTGTGTTCCTCATTGTTCCAAATTTTGTTGGATTAAACCCATGCTTGAAGCTGCTGAAGGCAGAAGTGTTATGCCGAGCCTTTTGTTCCCTAACAGAGCTATTTTGAGAAAAGGATCTATGTAAAAATGCAACTTTAATACAGTCTAAATCCCCCATAGTCTAAAGGACCCTCCCAAAACATGTCTAGTGTATGCCCGGCTTGAACAGCGCCAAAACCCAGAATGGACCCTTACTAGGACAAATTGTAGCCGAAATGTAGTGTATACTTACTGTATTAATTTGGAAATGTATTCGATAATCGCAATCTGGCAATAAAGATTATTATTTTATCTAAATGTTCATCAACTGTGTCTACTTTTTGCATTTTCTTATTGCATTTTTGTTGCATTTTTTGATGCATTTTTCGTCGTTTTACTTGCATTTTTTGTGCAGCCTTAGTAATTCGTAGCACCCCTGAACGTTCTGATTATGAAGGTGCCAAATCCCGTGACTCAAAGTCCAAGAAAGTGTTCGTTGAACCCGGCAAATATTACCAGCGTGTAAAACATATTCCTAAATTTTCAAACACATTTCAAGCCTGAAATCCCAAATATTTCTCTAAACCCCCAACAAGGATAATTTTTAAAATTCCCAGAGTTTTGGTTATTTTTGGAATTACCAATGGCATTTTTTTAATTCATAATATACTTGGCATTACAAGTGTGTCATAGTTCTTCGGTATGAGACAAGCTCTTTCATAAAGTACTCGTATTTACGAACTCTGAAATACAAATTATCACGTTATCGCAGAATGTCCAGAGAACAAAAGGATTTTTGAAACATACAAGTACAGTACAAACCTGCAACAGTAATCTACTATTGTAAAAGGTCCTTTGTTCCCGTGTGTTTGCTTTTGCGATTAATTGATATCATTCGACGTTTCACCGTGTCATGGATTCGAGCTTCCTTAAATTAGGGGCTACTCTGTAGATTGGAAGAATTTTCAACGCTCAAAGGTATGTTCGAAGAATGAATATCTTGGCATTCATTCCACTTGAGATATTCTCAGAAACACCGAAAAAATTGGAATTATACTTAGAGACACTTGATTGACACGGGTTAGTTCCTTCACCTGGCTATTTTAAGGAAGAAAGAAAAACAAACTGTTTGCTTTAACGAAAATGCAATTAGAAGGCGGTAATTATTGTTTCAGTAAATTACAAACTATTACAAATTAATCAGTCATAAGTTGTGCCCGGGAATATTTCTGCAAAAATGTGACAACATATCCTTTGCATGTTTTTATTGAAAAGTCCAGAAGATATCGAAAGTAAGCCTAAATGTTAAAAAAATATTACTATGCATTTTTTATGAGTTTGTCTCTGTTTGCGCCAATTTTTTGGCTATTTTTCGTAGATTTCATGCAATTGGTAATTTTCAAAGCCACACCTGACCCCAAACTAATTAAACACTGAAAACTTAAGCTTGCTCCCAATTAATGACGCAGTTGTTTTGCGTCAGACCAAGAACCACTGAATTTCACTGGACTGGGAGGCTAACGAGAGGAATCATGATATCCAGTAGGAACACTTCAATTACGTTCTTCTGTACATGAGACCTTGCCTATGTTGATAAGAATACCTATTTCAATTTTCAGCTCAATCGAACGTTGGAGTCAAAAGTTATGCTCTCTCTAAGTTCAGTGCAAATCATACCGAGAACGGATGAACGAGCACTTTTCGACTAATTGTTTTACCGCAAAAGCGCGAATTCATTCATTCTATGCTCTCTTCAGTACATAAGTTTGAGAAGGCATAACTTTTCACTCCGACATTCGATTGAGCTGAAAATTGAAATACGTAGTCTAATGAATACAAGCCAGGTCTCGTTTGCAGGAGAAAGCAATTGAATTAATCCTTCTGGAAATAATAATTTTCACCGTTAGCCTCCCACTCCAGTTTTCAGTGCCTCTTGGTCAGACATTTAGTGGCTTACTGTATAACTGTCTGATTTAAGTACAAATGATAAACTATACTTGTATCAAAGAGCGGTTTTGATGTTAATGAACCGAGAAAAATATCAGCGGAGACCTTGCATTGCCAGACCCACCTCGCGTTGATTTCCAACATGGTTGCCAGGACATAATTTTTGATGCCACTTTTTGACCACATGTCAACTCTGTTTCTTTGATGGCTATCATTTTTTCGGAAAGGATCATAGCTCAAAACTGGGTGCCATCTAAGCTAAATGATGCCACGCAAAAGAAGATAATCGTCAAGGAAAAGGGCTTGAGATTTTGCCAAAAAGTAGCATCGTATTTCTCGCCCTGGCAACCATACTAGAAACCAACGTAAGATGGGTCTGGTGACCCAAGGTCTTCGAAAATGTTTTTCTTGGTTCATTCGTGCACCCATGGGCTCTGGAAGACATTTTGTCATTTTTGATTCATTTTTGGGAAAGCCACATTTTGTCTATTGACCAATAGAAAAATATTTGTCTCCCAAGTATTTATGTTTTTCAGAGCATGTGAGTCAAGCCATGTAGACTTAGACTAAAGTGGTTTACCCTCTTTATTGACTAGAACATACACATATTTATTGGTAGAAGGAATGACTAGAACAAGTAGGACTGTAATGAGTGAGAACTATATACTTCCCTTTCCGGGGCGGACGGAACATGAAAATCGGTAAAGGATTCGCGAGGTTCAAATTCATGAGGGACAGCTTTACTTTTTTGGATTATATAAGTTTAGGTCCAGGGAAACAGTTTAATCCCTAAAACCTTTTGCTTCTAACATTTTTTGATAAACTATGTAATCCATATTTAGAGATCATATAATTACCTGTTGAATTCAAATGGAGTAAGACAAGCGAGGAAAAAAGGTTGTGCCCCGTAGTCTGGCGTCGCCCTTTTGTGGTGCGTCTCGTCTGTAGTTTTCTAATCTGCGCTCGATCAAAAATTACCAATGGTCAGTTGCTTCGCGACAAACGATTTAAGAACGTGATACAATTGTAGAATTTTACTGAAGCAATGAGGCACCAGAGGCCACAACCGAGCTACGGGGGTAAACAAACAGGCCCAACCGATGTTTACCGAGCTTGCCTCATTGAATAATAATACATTCATTCGGACCTGATTTATTTGGGGTTGAATGGTCCATTTTTGACCGCAAAAAGCCGAAAAACGGTACAGTTACATCGAAAAACAAATTCCCAAAGATTTCATGTACCTTTTTAATGTCGCAAATGAAAATTATTATTTTTGTTTTGAAGTTTATGTCAAAATAGCACAAAATAATATAAAATATCACTTAAAAAGCACTTAGAATACATTTTGTGATAAAAACTCTTTTGCAATGTCAATGACATCCAAAGTTGAGTAAAACACAGATATTTTGAAAAAAAATTGGTTAATGTTTTAAGTTTCGATTTAAGGTCCATTTTGAACATGGTCCTTCAAAAGAAAAAGAAATTGTAAAATTGAAAGTGAATCTTCTAAACATATTTACTTAAATTTTTTCTTGAAAATACCCCAAAGTGTATTCTAAAAAGTTATGTTTAGTTTATGTTTAGATGTTTTTCAAAAATGAACCTTTCAGTGCTTGTTAGTGACAAGTGCTTCTAAGCGTTGTCATGGGTAGTGCTCTAATTATGAATAGAGCTAGGATTTGAAGTTTTTACATAAAACTAAAAAAAAAAAATTGGTGTGTTTCAGACCCAAAAACTTTCTTTTGAAATCGAAATTTATTAATTTAGGGGCTGATCTTCATATGTCATATCTTCATATATGAGACATGGTCAAAATGGTCAAGATCAAATTTTGAATAAATATTAATTGTAAAAAATATATTATTGATTTATTTACAGGGAATCGCATTCCTTGTAGTGGTAGCCAAAAATTCTCAACCAACCCCCCCAAAAAATCAGCCCTAAAAAGATTGTCATTTTTTTCTAGGTTATAGAAGGCCAACAACATAAGTCAAAAATTGTGGACATAAATGATTGACGATTGAAAAACCACTTACTTTTGGCCATACTTATTATTACTTAAAATAACCCACACAATGTGTACGAGGGATATCCAGACTAGAGGTAGACTGGGCATGTTACTCGTTTAAATGCACGATTCTTGGATTTATGAAAAAACCTAATTGAAGATTTATCTCTTGTGAGCAGATCTCTTGTGAGCATCTCTTTGAGCAAACTTGCTCAAAGCTATGATTTAATTAAGCAAGGTATGTTGGTTGACCCTTGTATGCATAGAAAATAAGCGTCAAGAGCGAGCAACAAGACAAAAATGACGTATCTTACAAAGCTAAGCTGTCTCAAATCTAAATTTGTCATTTGCTCTGGACAAATGTTCACCAAACATAGAAATATGAGTTTGAGCAACATCTTTACTTTACAAAGTATTGGATTTTGACGAGTTTCTCGCGCTTGACGTCCATTTTTTACTCCTTGGGTCACCCAACATACCTTGTCTAATTAAATCATGGCTTCGAGCAAGTTTGTCTGACAACAAAATTTGTAAATAACATGTGCTCACAAGAGTTAAATCTTTATTTCGATTTTTGGCATAAATACGAAAATGGGGCAATTTAACGAATTACAGGCCCAGTCTACCTATAGTCTGGATACCCCACGTAACATTTTGATAACCTTGAACAAGCATCTTTACCTTGAACAAAGAGATGATAAGTATACAAAAGTATGGTATAAAAGAAAGTTCATTAATTGTAGCGTCAAGAAAATTCCCCAAAAACAACCTTCCGAGAAGTTCCTGGCTTTTTAGGAAAAATTCCACAAAAACAAAGGACTTTTGAACAACCCTTGCGTATGTCGCACTCTTGAACTTTTTCCCCTCTTGATCACTGAAAACAATCTCCTCAAACATCTACTTTGCTTTTACAGGGTGTCCCTTCTAAATTAAGACCGAAAGTTTCCTGCCTTTAGTGCGCTAGCTTATTTTTAGTTTCACACTTTTTGTTGAAACAAAATGTTTTGTGCATTCTTTTGGCAAGATATCTTGTTTTCAATAATTTTTACACGACAATTCTAAATGTGTGGAAATGGCCTCTGAAGTCTGAACTTCGTTCTCCTCCAACAAGATGCGACTCCTCGACATACCACACTGGTTGGTCATAGTTATTGTGAAGCTGTCTTTTCTCATCTCTGAGGCAAGGATGAATGTCCTCGTTCATCTCCAAACCCCAATCGGATGGAAATTTCCATTTGGTAAATTCTGAAGAGGCTTTGAGTCAAACAGATTGTGGTGCGTGCCTATGCTGATGCTGCAGTTAGTAGAATGAAGGCCGTGGTGAAGACCAAAGGTGGCCATTTTGAAAATTGATCATTTGTTGGTCAACGTAAGGCATCTGGGATTGTAATAATGTTACAAAAAATTTGATTGAATGGATATTAAGTGAGTTATGATACAAAACCCGAGTCTCAGTTTAAGTGGTACACCCTGTACTTTTGCTCCTTGCATGAACAAAATTTTGCCGTCCAAGAGGCTTCAAAATTGCCAAAATTTTGTTACCCATGGATGTCGAAAAATACGACATATGGGGTCCTTTAACGAACAGCTGACTGGGAGGTCACAGTACATAAGACTGGGAGGTCACCTTACCAATACAGCTCCCGATATTGCACTTTGACACAAAAGTTTGACCTATTTTTGAACTTCTCAATGTTTATTGGACACATAAGAACTGAAATCTTATTTAATAATGCTCAAAGGTTGCACGTTATTTCTATTTTGCTGGTTCCGCTTAAAGGGCTCTTATAGGGTCCTCTCCAGAGGTCTGATTATTACTCAAATCTGAGAGCACTCCCTGTCCGATCGGATGCTCAGGCCAGATAGAACGCAGCCGAATGCAAGGTTTCTCCGCTCTCTTTCTCAGAACTGGGTCAGGTTTGATAGAGCTTGTAACATGACTTGTACCGGGTGCACTTGGTGCATTGGGTGCACTGTGTACAGTGAATCGTACCATGAAAGTCTCCCTCACAGACACGTTTTTTGCTGTTTATTCGAAAGGAAAGACAGGCCCTGAGACGTGTTTGTTTGCTCTGATCGAGAATACATTGACCGCGTAAGTACATTCTACAACAGCTCAGCATAATTTTTATGGCGAGGTTGGGCATTGCATTGACTCTCATTATTTTATTTGACCAAGTAAGTCACAAATACGATCTGTTGACCGACTTCATCGCAATTTTTATTACTCTTAATTTAGATAACGTTGAAATCCGCTCTTCAGCGCGAAAAAGTATCAGTATGCTAAGAAGGGCAATGAAGCAAGCTCAAAATCTAACCCTCCTCCGGGATGCTTTGGGCAAAGATATGCCTTATTCCATCCAGGCTTTGGAATCCGTGAAGCATCAATTGACCTTCAGCGTTGAACCAGCCAAACCTTGTTATGTGTCCGAGGACGAAAAATCCTCCTTGGTTGTGATCAAAGAGCATACTACCGAGGCTTGTCCGGTCTACACGATCTATTGCAACGAACAAGACGTGTCCAAGGTATGGAAACTAAAAATGGTCCTTCGAGAAACCGTGTTTGAATATTAGAACTGCTCTAGGCTGAGAGAGATTTAAAAGACTTCATCAACTGGAATGAGCCATGGGGCTTTGGCGGAGTCCCCAGCTACCTGGCCCCAACCCTGAAAAAGATGGCCTTGACTCATGGCCCAGAGGAGAATCTGGAAGTAATGGATTGCTGGGCCTTTATTTTAGATCCGGACGTCAATCCGCCTGAAATCCAGATTCCGTCCAAGTACACAATTAAGCAAGTTCCACCAAGTGATGCCAAGTACATGGACGATTTGTGGAAGTACAAATCGGGCCCAAGTCTTGAAGTTCTAGTCGCCCAAACCAAATTGGGTCTTGGTTTTGGAGCCTATGCTGACAACGGGGAACTCGCTTCTTCTACTGCTGTGTTTAGGCAGGTCCATTGTTGGGGTCATTTGAGATTGTATAAAATAACATTTTCTTTTCTGTTTAGTTTTGGTGCCTTGGGTGGAACTGGGACGGCTGAAAAGCATCGTCGGAATGGTTTGTCTCAGATGATCCACGTTTTTGCCACGAAGCATCTGCGATCATTGGGGCTTATTCCCTTTGGCTTCGTGGAAACCTACAATATACCTTCGAGAAAGATGATGGAGAAATTGAAGTTTTCTCAAACACATGATGCCGCTTGGCTATTTTGGAAGCGACCTAAGTAATGCAAATGTGAATGAAATAAAACATGTCTTCAAGATTGCTGACCTTGACAATATCTGTTGCAATTCTCGCCCTACTCCAGCGTTATTGAGCCGTAAAAATGGTGGTAAAATTGTTATGACCACAAAAACGTATCTAACAAGGCTCTTTGAGGGAGGAAGGTCGGCGTTATTTTAGATATGGCCAAGAGGAGGGGTTGATGATTCGTGTACCACAACCTAAGGCTGAACCAGAGCAAGAACCACTGAATTTCACTGGACTGGAAGGCTAACGAGAGGAATCATGATTTCCAGTAGAAACAGTTCAATTACGTTCTTCTGCACACGAGACCTTGCTTATGTTGATAAGAATACGTATTTCAATTTTCAGCTCAATCGAACGTCGGAGTCAAAAGTTATGCTCTCTCAAACTTCAGTGCAAATCCCACTGTGAACGAATTAACTAGCCCTTTTCTGGTAATTGTTTTACCACAAAAAGGCAAACTAATTCATTCTCTGCTCTCTTCAGTACATAAGTTTGAGAAGGCAAAACTTTTCACTCCGCCCTTTGATTGAGCTGAAAATTGAAAAACGTTGTCTACTGAATACAAGTAAGGTCTGGTTTGTAGAAGAACGCAATTGAATTAATCCCTCTGGAAATAATAATTCTCACCGTTTGCCTCCCACTCCAGTTTTCAGTGCTTCTTGACCAAAGGTAAAATTTGGTGGGCAACAAAAGTGTCAGAGGATTTCAAATGATGTTATTTCAGAACGATTTTTTCTATCGATCAAAAATAGATTCTCGCACAACTTCCCTTAACAAATCAGGCTCTAAGATTTGTCAAATGTGCATGATATGACAGTTGTCTTTTTATAAAGAAAATTTGACAAAAAAAAATTTTGGAGGTTTAATGGCGAGAATGATCAAAATCAAAAACATTGTGTCATCATGGAGTTATTTATTTAAATGGCAAATGATTAGTGCAATGATTACGAGCAATAAACATAGGTAATTTGAGGAATAAGGACAAATAAGGCGGAAAAAGTGACTCACACTACTTGCAATGACACATTGTCTAAAATTGGCGTCTCATGTTGAGCTCATGCTCACAAATACGTAGATGATGTGCAAACAGAATGATACACCCTCAATCTATTTAAATTTGGGATGGGTCATTGGTGGTTTGCTTACGATTGTTCCGAAAAGATAAAGGGGGGAAACGAAAAATAATCCAGCGAATTAGTAAAGCTTTTGCTAACAATTATCCCAATGTCTTTACTATTAACCACCACAATGACAGGAAAAGCAACGAAAATTATGAAAATTATGTTTGGCAAATCTGAAGAACTTTTGCATTCAAACTCATTTGATCTATTATTATTGATGGATTCGTCAAATTTGCATTTAAAATATGTTGGCACCACTTTGCAAAATATTCATTCATGTTTCAAATCGTCGTCTATTGTACATATTTGCGCGTTTTGAATGGACCTTGTTGTTCCATATTTTACTAGTCAAATAACGGAAAGTTGAAAATTGTTGCACTTTCAACATTTGTAGTACTAAAAGCAAGGTTCTTTCCTAAAAGCGAATCAGCAACTAAACGCAAAAAAAAATCACCAAATTCCGAAGTAGAAAAGTAATTAACATATTCACACTCAAAATAGACTCGAAAAATCTAATTCTTGTATCCCGTTTTGACTAGTGTCAAAATTTAAGCTTTCTCTGTTTGAATATTCCGTTTTTAATATTTACTAAGCCTTTTCTCTAGTCTTTTCTTTGATTGTCAAGTCAACAGCGTCAGTATTTTTTAACAGGAAATGACTATTAGAGCTTGAAGAAAATACTCACCCTGTTTGCTCAAGTTTATTGAAGGCAATACGCACGCAAGAATTTTGTTTCATCTCCGAATTCTGACGTACGTATTTTATGATACAAAAAGCGAGTAAATCTCTAAATCTAATAATTGTAGATGTAAACATACTTCATGGGCGGGTTTTGTCAATTCATAGTTAAGTAACACATTCAATGCAACATTTGCAAGCATTATCATAACATAGTAGTCGACTCATTCTAGCATATTAACCACAAACTTGCGGCTTGGTCTGGAACAGAAAAAGCCTGGTCAAATATGTTACAACAAAACAACTATAATATTGATGCCAAACTTTCCTCGCAAATTTCTGCCATACGTTGCGTTTGCAAGAAAATGTCCCAAATTTCACAATCAAGTGCACGTAATCGATTGTCGCAAAAAGCGACCTCGAGTGGCAAAAATCGCATTATCTAGAGCGTAAATGTGGAAAAATTCCTTAAAACTACTTTTTACTTTGCTATATTTGGATGCCTCTCATGCATCCCAAATGATTTTAAATTGGTGGCAGTCAACTGGAAATCGCCTTTCAATCCAATAAATATGCGTTGCTGATACAAATTTGTGTGTTAAAACATATTGAAATTTTAACATTCTGTAACATTTTTTCTTCTTTTCCTTAAACAAAGTCCAGAAACACAAATTTGATAATTGCTTATTAAAAATTGGTTTTTGCCCCTTGCTCAGCAACTGCTTGTCTTTATTCATAGCTGCAATGAAGCAAGTGACTTATCTGCACTGCCTTCTCCTCAACCTCCTAATATCATAATAATCCTTATATCCTCCTAAGCTTCATTAGACCCAAAAAGGGCGAAAGTCAATCCCCCAACTTAAATCTTTTTGACTTATTGACTCAATCAACACCTGATTTGTATCTTTCCCTTGTTTAAAAAAAACAGAACATTTTTAAGCGTTTTATTTTATATGAGAACCAATGTAACTCATGCCACAAATTTTCATTGTAGGGAGTCTTAAGAGGCGACTTGAAACATTTTTCTCCACTTTATTTTGTCGGACTTCATCCAAGCACATTCCATGACGAGACAAATCAAACAAAGGCCATAGCCCATCCCCATCAGAATATAAACCATGATGACTTGGCCGCCATTTAGAACCATCACGTTGACTTGGAATCGCTCTTCACGGAAAGAACCTTCCCATTTATTGGCAAGGAAATTCATCACACCACTCTCCTTCATTCGGCGAATGCCCAAGTTGAATATTGGAACCAAGGGAGAGTTCTTGGGAAAAATGATACCCAATGGTTGAGGTCTTTGTCGGGCAAAAACTTTCAGATTGCTTTTGAATTGTGGGTTTTCTTTTAAAAAAGCAATTAGAGGTCGAGCAAATGTATGAAACACCACCTGATTCGTCGTGGCTTCTTGGAGAACATCTTCGTAAGTAGGGTAGAGATACTCGTTAGGATCACTTCTTAAACGGTCGTATAGAGTTTGGAATTCCTGCTTCTCTGGAGAAACATTGGCCAAAATAGAAACCTCGTAACCTAGAAGCATAAACATGTAACAAGGATTGTTGCAAAATGGATAAGACAATAAAATTATGCAACTTTTGAATGGAAAAACTTTATATTTACATTACTTTATATTTTTGTTTGGAAATGTTAAATAATCATAAAGCTTCATGTGTTAAATGAAAAAAATCGATTTATCTGACGTCCTTTTCGATATCTAATAAGTAAAACATGGCATGTACCTATTAATGTGTGGCACTGAGCTATAAATTGACCTCTAAGTAAAAAATTATCAACTTCAAAGCGGTAGAGAACTAAGAGAAGAGTAGTCGAGGCAAAAATAAAACAAAATATTTGATTTTCAAATTCAGAAGTATTTCCTGTCTTATATAATTTTTAACAACAGAAAAGCCTTGAATTTACGTGGGGTTAATGTTTAGGTCCTCCTGAGTTCAAAACTGTATTACATACCACTCTCTCTTTTTGTTATGGTAAAATATTTATTTTCAACGGCTACAGATAACGGCCCAAAAGCCTCCATTTGAAATGGTTTTTTGGCTTGCCAAACGATCTTTGAAGTGCGTCTTGGTCAAGAATAACTCAGCACGGTGTCATTTTGAGATGGAGGTGTCATTTTGAGATTCCAGAAACATTTGAGACCAGTTTTAAACTGTATATTTCCTTTTTCAGTTCAGTTACTTAGGTCACGAACAACAGCTAAACAAGGTCATTTGAAATATTCTCAAAATGCGATGTCTTTTCTTAAGGCAAAGGTCCACTGAAGCCAGTGTCGTTCTCAAACATTTGAGAAATCTATAAAGCCCTTCTGGTTGGTGCAAGCATTTTTGCTTTTTACTCAGCATTCTCGAAGGGTCAAACTGAAATTTTGATATATTATCTAAAAGACCAATGACTTTTCAACTGTTTACGCCATTTTTTAGCAAATAACACCGTAAAGGTGTCGAATAGATAGAGTTGAAGGAAATGCTCAAAAATTTGCATCGACGCATGTTGTAAGTGACAATGAACCAGTTTTTGCCTATGGCCTAAATCAGGGGTGTGCAAACTTATTTAACAGTGGGCCAAACTGGCCGAACCGTTGGCGCTCGCGGGCCACACCATCCAAAACGGCAAATAATTTCTAGTATAAAATTCACGGGCTATGCCAAAATCATGCTGCGGGCCAGTCTGTTGAAAATGACAGATCCTCTCGCGAGCCACATTTGGCCCGCGGGCCAGGGTTTGCACACCCCTGGCCTAAATAACAGAATACAAACAAAAATTCCTATTGGTCTATCACATCTCACTCAAACTGATGTCAAAAGTAAAAACTGTCAAAACTGAAAATTCGACGGAACAAAATAATGATTACAAAAACCTCTCATTACAATTGACTGGTCATTCCCAAGTTGTATTTTTTAAATTTGTCCAATAATCACCATATTTTTATCACCTGCTAAAATGAAAGCATAAAACTTGTTCAAAGCTTGCTCGATTTCACCTTAGGAATTTTATTAAAGAATTAATCAATGAACAAACTAGGAACGATCCAAAAGCTTTTTTCTAAAAGACTGTGATGATTATTACCTTCTCGAACTTTGATAATCCACGCTGGATAAGCATCTACAGCATCTTTAATCGAGGAAAATGGTGCCGTCGGTTCATTAGCGAAAAACATAGTAAGAGCTCCCCCATAAAATGCATTCAGAAGCACAAAGAAATACCAGCCTGAGGTTGAAATAAGCTTAAGGCCCGAGGTTTCATTCAGTTTTCTAATAGACATTGGAGCAACGCTGCAAATCACGATGACCAACGAGGTCATTCCAATAGCAATCCACGAATCGTTGGTGAAGGGTCTGGTAAACAAAGTAGTATCCACTTGAGGCATTTGAGGAACGAAGAGAAATTGCTGCCAATCGCTCATCACGATACAAAAATCCACCGAAATGCTCCGTTGTAGGTTCCAAATCCAGAGGCTCAAACTTAGATCCACTTTGCCTTGAATTACATTGCCCAAAACGCCACTGAACTTTTCCCTGAATTCCGATTGGAGCCCCCAATCATTATGGGCTTCTTTGGTAGAGCGAAGAGTAAAGTTGAACATGCAAGACAAATAATAGGTCATATCGATGAGATGTCCAAAAGTGGTTCCATTGGGCTCATAGGTTGTGTATGGATGCCAATTCAAGGATTCCGAAGTGATCTCCACTCCTTGGAGATCATAGTTCTCGATAATCTTAGCATTGCCATCCAAATTAAGCTTTTGGATCACTTGTCGTTGGACCAATGGAAATGTAATCACTTGATGATATGTAATTTCAGTCAATCCAATTTCGTCCAATAATCCCATGTAAAACAAGCTGGAGGCATTATAACCTCGTAATGAAGCTTGGATTCGTTCCAAAGAGTCATTGGAAGACCCAACTACAAGTAGCATGGAGGATTGAATTTTAAGATTAGCTAATTCGGATTTAATGTTTTCGATATGTTTTAAGGAGTTGTCGGTCGTATAGATGTCAAAATTTGTCTTGGAACAGGCTCGAAACTGGCTGGTCCAACTCACATAAATTTCAGATGAGAGGAACAAATCACGGACCACTTTTTGGGCCAATCCAGACACGGAATCCACAGAATGAACGCAAACATTTTTTTTCCCATTAGCAAGCAAAAAGTTTTCGAGCGACACACTAGAAACCTGGAAGAAGTTGACAAGGACCAAAACCAGTAAGAACCACATTATTAGATAAAACTGTGGTAAGCGCAAACAGCAATCAATTTGACGTTGCTTGCTTTGAAGGTACAATGTGTATGACTTTGGAAACCGATACCATCTCTTTTTAAAGACCAATCTTTAACTCGTTTCATCGCTCTCGATTTGGTGCGTCGGCTGAACGCTCCCATTTCCAAAAGAGTGTGTTCCATATGACGAGAACCTTTTCAGGTTGAATTGAGAATCGAGAGCTTGTAACGTGTTCCAACACCTTGCTAATCATGCGGGTTTCTCATGGATTCGTTCTGGTTGGTTCACGGAAAATGTCTCTTTTTACCCGTTGAAAGGTTTCCTTAGTTGGAATTGTTTGGTTGTCCAGGACCTCTTCAAAGACATCGACTCTTATTATAAAAAAAGAACTTGACATTTTTTTTCTTGCAATATTTTCTTGTAAACACAATTGACTATTGATGGATTGGAACTTCAAAAATTAGAATCTTAATTTGACACGCTTCTGCGGGTTTAAAAAATAATACCAAATTTCGACAGGTCCTCAGTTTTGTTTGTATGAATGTTTCCATGACTTAAAATTGCACTTTGCATAAAAACTCGACGTCGCAAGATACCAATACAAAATATAAGCCTTAAGTTCTTTTTTATGTCAAAATGTGGTCATGTTTTAAGCCACGTCTCAATTGTCAAATTAAACACTTATAAAACGATTTGTTCAAGCAACATTTGAATTTAAAAAAATTGCACAGCAATGCTTGTAATATTAGAACACCAATGCATTTCGTGATAAGGTCTTCATTCATATCATCACTGTCTTTAATACCCACCCATGTCTACAAGGGGTTTAGTAATGTATAGGGCCCGGATTTGAACTTGATTTTTTCGGGCCAAAAATTGATTATTAAATTGATCAAAATCGGAAAATAATTAATCAAAATCATAAAATACTTGATCAAAAGTATAAAATAATTGACTTCAGTTTTATAAAACGAAAACAATGAGTACATTGACATGAAACTGGCAATAAAAATTGAAGCAAAAATGGAGCTTGAATAAACCAATCCTAAATTAAAAATTGGGGTTTTAATCAAGTTGCATAATCCGCTTTTTTATTTAGCAAACAAACAAATGGTTCTAGAGTATGCTACGCTCACGATACATCAAACCCTCTGGCCAGCACAGAAAAGTTCACACTGTTGAGAATTTACTTTTCAAGAGGCACAGTATTGGAGGAATGGGCAAAGTTTGGGTCTGAAGATGTCTGAAGAAACTTTTTGAATTTTTTTTCAAATACAGGAAAAACTTGTTTTAAACTGTTTTGAAAACATATCTTTGTGCAATTGTTCATGTTCTAGTCTTGTTTGAAGAAAAATAACTATTCGTTTTGTCTAATGGTCTGACTAGCTTTATTAGAATAATAGAAATGTTTAAATTAGTTTATCTCAAGTTGCCCAATAGGGTTGTCGAGAGTGATCTATGACATAAAAACGTTTTCAGAAGGTTCACTTTTTTGCTTAACCTTTGAATATTTTTAGTCCATAGCTGAAAAGCATAGATGTAGGTTAAAACTACTAACTTGTTATATTTGACACTAGAACCTTTGTATTTTTCTAGTCCATAGCTGGAAATGCATAGATGTAGGTTAAAACCACTAACTTGTTACATTTGGCACTAGATTGTGAAGTGCCAGAGCAAGTGACAAACCATTTTTGTAAAACGAAATATAGTTTGCTTAGCAAAAAAAAACAGCTACAAAATCCAGATCTCATCATGGAAATAGAATTTCACGTTAAGAAGTAAATAGGTGGAAAAATTGAGTTTTGATTTGTTGAAGAAATTGGAAAACTTTCTATACGCCCAAAATTTTGCCAAATTTTGCCCGAAAAAATGAAACTTGACGACAAATTTTGCCCAAATAATTGAATTTTGCCAAATGTTTCCGCCAAAGTCTGAAAAATGAATCTCTGTTTTACATGAAAGTGCGAAAAAATGAAAATTTTCTCCAAAAGCCAAAAAACTTGATTTTGGCCAAATTTTGCTGAAAAAATTGAAAAAATAATTGATCAATTTTTCAAGTTCAAATCCGGACCCTAGTAATGTGTTTATGGAAAACATTGATCATACGTGAAAGCCATCATAGCACAATTGAAAAGAGCTCAAACTTTATCGGTATTGGTCGAAGCTTGCCATAAGCGAATATCGCATGGATATCGCTACTTTATATGTAATTCATTAACTGAATGTAAACATTTTACAGAGCAAAACAGTCTTCGAGTTTGAGAATACGTAAATAATGTTGCTTTGTAATTGGAGCTTCGATGTCGACTGTAACAATATGAGGAGAAGTTAGCTATTGTTGAGGAAAGCATAATGAATGAATTTAGACAAAGTTGAAACAAAAACCGACAACCCTTATTGAACACCCAATAATTTTCAAAATACAGTGTCTTATGAAAAGGCTTTCGTTTCGTAGCCCAACCTGTTGGAATCTAACTATTACCGTGACATAACGCTTAAGTATATCCATTGATTGATGACAGGATAGACCTGCAAAAGCAACGGTTTTCCTCCACTCAATAATTTGGGCATTCAATAATTCACATCAAATTATCAGCAAGAGATACTCAAAGGCTTCAAATATTTTGTAGACGAAGCCGTGACATTTTTTTATTGTTGTACAAAACAAAATGACGGTGTAATTATATTTACTTTGATTCCCCTCTTGAATAATAGGTATCTTCCAACTTTTCATTGCACAATTGCTCCAGAATCTCATTTCATTGCTTGAATAGCATTTTTCAGAATGTCGAAGGCATCTTTATTTTATTAGAAGGAAACCCAATTTCAAGTTATTTAGATTAATAGTGAGTGCTATTGGAACTTTTTATCTCAGAGTGATTGAATCAACAACACAAGTTGCGAAATATCCAATGTAAAAAGATGCTTTGTGGCCTTCTTGTGTTGTGACAAGCAATGAATGAAGATTAGGAAAGACCCTGGAACTTTTTTGTGGCAGAAAAGTGTTCAATGTAATAAAATATCCGAAAAGTGAAGACCGTAAAAAAATGTTAAAGTTACCAAAAAAACGTTATGTATCTGTTATTAACCTTGTATTATCTGTATTAATTTTTTTACCATTTGCAAAGGACAAATTTTCAAGTGAAACCATTTGAAAGAAAATCATTTTGTTAAATTCGACTGGATAATGAAATTCTACGGTTAACACGAATTGCAAAAGCAAATTATCGAGCCTCAAAAATGAGGAAATTCCGACCTTTTCATATTATGAAGCATCTTTTTAATTACACAGTTTGAGTAAGATCAAAATTAATTTGCAATTCATTCTTTTGATTGCACCTAAATTCATTAAATAACTTTTTTTGCATACGTAGTAGAGTTCATTTTTCAGTGCTCGTCAAAATTGCAAACTGTCTAATTCCTATTTCAGAAACAAGGTATTGAGTAAGGAATCAATGTAATCAAATAAGAAAATTAAGCAATTCAGAAAAAGGTATGGTTTTCACTTAGTCCATTTTTTGGAGATTTCAAGAAAAGAAGAAAGGGGTCAGTAAAGTCAAGAACGTAGAAGAATGAAATGCGCAAAATCAGAATGTTGAAGAAAAAATGAAGTGATGCTATGACGAGCAAAAACTCTGAAAATTGATCAAACATTATCAGTGTTAATTTATTTTTGTTCAATCACTCAAATTACCAAGAAGTGAAGATGAAGAGTAGTATTTGTATTCAAGATAAAGTCAAAAAGTAGAGGAGCTTAAAGGAAAAAGACGAGATTAGAGACAAGCAGGGTTAGATCAATTCTTTGACAAATGTAATTCATTACAACCTTTACAACCTTCAGGTCATTCACTGACCTCTAGTGTGACCTTCAGTATGGCAAATGTTTTTGAGAAGATGATGAAGTCCAAGCTGGTAGATTATTTGTAAGTACATGATAGGGGAGCTGGTATAGCGCAGTTGGTTAACGCGCGACCGAGCTATGCTCGGGTTCATGGATTCGATCCCAGGTCTTCCCCCCCCAACCCTCACCTCCCAATGGTCTAGTGGATATTCCGCCTTGAACGGCGCCTCCTAAGATCCCAGAATGGGCCCCACGACTTAAAATATAGATATTGTATATCATTTGTATATATATCCAATGAGATGTATTCTCGCAATAAACATTATAATTATGATATAATCTTTTCTGGACACCATGGGTTTCGAGCTCATTTTCGTACAGTAACCCACCCAACTGGTTGACCAAATTGAGCAGATTTTTGACGGGCTTGGAAGTCACGAGTCAGTTGATGCAGCGTATCTTGACTTTGCCAAGGCCTTTGTTAAGGTAGATCATGCATGGTCTTTTGCTCAATCAACTCAAAGAGTTTGTTTGGGATTCAGGGTAAGGTCCTGAATTGGATTGATAGTTTCATGAGCGAAAGGAAGCAAATGGTTAAAGTCGAAGGATCATTTAGTGGCATGGATGATGTCGAGTCAGGTGTTCCACAAGGTACAAATTTTGCTCCACTCCTGTTTATCTCTTCTTTATCGGGCTCCTTCATTGTTCAATTTGTTGCCCATTAGTCTTCGTCAGGAATATGAAGGAAATATGAAGATACAGGAAATCCTGTAATAGGAATTAAGCAGGATTGGATAAATTTTTAAGTACTATTCCTGACCAACACACTATTCAAGGGTTGGATAGATCTGCCAACAGTAACTCTTTGGGTGATCAAATTTCGTATAAATAATAGTTATTCAAACTATGATAATTAAAGTTATTTAAATTATGATAATAAAAAATATTTATTGCAACTGTGATTTATTTTTACTGGGAATCACATTCCTTGTAGCGGTAGTAAAAACCGCAACCAACCAAAAAAAATAGTTCATAAAAATAGCAATTACTTTGTCGTGAAATGTATTACAACTACAATTACATCGTCCGGCAATGTATTTGACTTCAATTACAATTGTTTCATTCCTTTCACGTTTTTGCTTTCCAAACCAAAACCTTTTCAAGTAGCAAAAGACCAACTAACAATTTACACTGACTGAAAGGCTCGACTGAAAGAATGTTTGGTCAAAATCAAAGGCTTTGAAAAGGGCTAAAATGTTCAATTTTTTGTGCCACCAATCCAAAGCCAGATTTTTCTTTCAAAAAAAAACACAGTTTAAATATAGAATCTCTTAATATTCAATACTTTGTCTGTGCAATGCTTGCCTGCCCTTGGTTGTGAAAGGGTTTTCTTGTTGAAAACCTTAATCATTGTCAAAGTCCTAGCTTGAAAGCGATATAAAAATTTCAACTCATATATTTATTATTACATGAAGTATTTGCTAATGGCATCAAATGGAAGAACCAAGTGGCAAATTCGTCTTTATGGGTCACTTAGTAGTGGGAAGATTTGTAAAAGTCATTGGTACATTATAATTGAAAATTCGTCAATCACATGGCCAAAATGTAACCAATTACAATTACAATCACTTGGCACAGATATGTAATCGATTACAATGACAATTTTATGAAATTGGAATTGAAACTACGTAACCGTAATTGCAATTGCAATTACTCCCCATCCCTGTGGACAAGTTGACTAAAGACGCCAAAATAAATATGCTTTAAAAACTTTATTTCATGCCCTAACTAAAAAAAAAGTATTTGCCAAAGACCAAGTTAACAAAAAAAACCAAAATGACACAATTAAAATCCCAGCCCTTCATGTGAGTTTCACCAATAAAAAGAATCATGTTTCCAGAAAGCAAAAAAAAATGAACGAGGGAAATATTTTGTGCTGATGAAAGTAATTTTCTGTTACACACTTTAATGGTATCAAGGAAAGGTTGCTTGCATACGTACATAGGCATGTACGTATGTACGCAGTCAGAATTAAAGAACAATACCAGACCAAAAATTAGCCATTTTACCATAATTAGTAGCCATAACCAAAATTAGCCATTTGGCAGATAGCCAAATTCAACAGGATTTTTTGGGTTCAATTTTGGGCAACTTGAAGCGTTTTTTTGATTTTTGTTGGAAATTTTGTCGATTTTTTATTCGAATTTCACGAAAACGTTAAATATGCTTGAAAACTGCCTTTAAAAATAAAAAAAATATGCCTTTAATGCTTATAAACATGTTTAGACCCTAAAACGGGTAAAGCATATTTTGGCCACATTTAGTAATTATACGTAATATGGTCGAGTCTCGATATAAGAAATCTCAGTTTAAGCAATTTTCACGAAAAAAGCAACTTTTCTGCACTGACCAAAATTTTAATACTTACAAAATTTAAGAATTTTTGATATAAGAAAGTTTCCATTTTTCCTCAATCTCGATATAAGAAACATTCTCAAAGTTTTGGCCTATTTCTCTTGCTTTAATTGGTCACAGCACAAAACGACAAAAAACCAACAACTAAGCATTTCCAAAAGGATCGATGCGGTGCTTCCATATTTTGCACTTTTGCGCAAATTTTGCCATTTTTGGGGTCCCCTTTGGACACTTTTTTGGGCTCTCGCCCCTTGCACTATGTTAACAAAAAACTTGCACTTTAAGATCGAGCCAAAAGAATAAAAAATTGCATTTTGAACCCTAAAGTCACTAAAACTTGTCCAAAATGCCACTCAACAAGAACTATTTTCAAGACATTAAGTTTGAAAATATAGTTTATCGACAATTATGCAAAATAATATCAGCATAAATTAGTTTCACCAACAAATGTGCAATACTTGAGAGTGAAACAAATTTCTGTGTCTACCAAATCATAACCTAGTGGAAAATAAGCAACCCAAGGAAATGTTATGTCCACCCAAGAAAATCTCTCAAATTTAAGGTAATTTAAGGTCAAACTGAGAATAGAAGATTTGCAGTTGAGACATTCCAAAAAAATAGCAAAAAACTTCATCAGTATGAAAGTGTGGAAGGCTCAATTTTTTTAAAACGTTGTGTGTCTCTATTTAAGTTTGATAATTTACGTGTAGCAATCATGAGGTCAAAATTGTGCTTTTTTCTTTCATTTCTTCTGTCAAACTGAGATTGAAACAAGTTTTGAAGCTTTGTTATGGAGATATGAATGTCACTTGTATTGTTCATGACTTGTAATGTCAATTTGTGTGTTTTAATGATTTTAAAAGCTAAATTTTTTAGTCATTTTTAGATTTTATTGTAGTAAAAGTAAGCTTATAAGGTTATATAAAGGTGATGTAAACTCCTCTAGTAGTTTCCAGTATTTTTTATCGTTTCTTAAGCCAATTTTCTTGAGTCTCAATATAAGAAAAATCTCGATAAAAACAACATTTTGCCGCTGATGGAGAAGTTGCTTAAAACGAGATTCGATTGTACTCTCAATCAAGGCAACCATCTTTCACCTCCCAGGGGAGCAGATTTCTGAATTCGTTAAGATTAGAGTATCCACGTGGATAGGGCGAGAGATCATTCCATCTTTTTCTATTACTATCCTCCTTTAGAGTTCCATAAGAAAGTTCAAGTTTCGAAGTTCTCCGGAGAGAAATGATAAATTCCTTTGATGACGTCATACCAATATTTCGATCATAAATAAACTATCAAATGTTTTCGTCAGATCAAACCAAAAAGCTCATTAATATTTCCAGGTGTGGAAACCTAACGAAGTTTGTCAGCAGCAGCTCATGTTAACGTGCTTTTTTTGCTTAAATGGCACGTAATTCTAGCAATCGTTAGTTGATTATGGTAATATTGGAAGTTTGATATTTCTTGTTAACGTTGGAATTGTTAATGTAAGATTGACTGTTTTGTGAGCTTTTTATTTTCGATAATCAAATAATAAGTAATAACCTTGCATGCAATTGAACGCCCTCCAATGCCTCTGATGTTGATTTTTTGGCTCTCATCTCCATGCACAATCAAATGTGAAACTCCTAAAACTATGTTTCTCACTATTCAATAAATGTGTATACCCACAGTTACGCTCAGATTTACTGAATGGATCACATTGAAATTACAATTATATCACAGGTCTATTAACACGAAATGTGTTTGTTCCTTTTGTTCCCGTAGCATGTATGATCAAATTAGAGTGCCGAGAAATATTTTTTTTCTGTGGAGCCGAAATTTTAGACGTTTCGAGGAGTTACTTCAGTGGACGATCACGAGCGTCAACCAGCGCTTTGAAACGTCTGGGATATCTGCTCCACAGGGAAAAAAGAATATTTCCCGCACTCTAAATTGATCATTAATGCTTGAATCTGTACTTGACACCTTTGTCGGTTTGAAGTACGCCAAACCTGCGCAACACGTAAAAATCACAAAGTATATTTAGTCAGATGCTGATGCGTTGGCTTTGCTAACACCCTTGAAATGTGAAAAAATATGGAATAAACTCAATATCTAGTGATTTACTAAGTACCATGAAAAACCCTATTGAGATATATTAAGTATTAATAAGCGCTCCATGGAAAAAATGGATACCTGACTTCCGAACAAGCATCATTTAGGAAGATAAATTGAGCTTGGTCCACCATTTGGCGGTAAAACAAATTTTTGGTGTTTTGACACTATCCTAGGCCTTAACTTATGATCACTCAGCCTGACTTATGGATAGGGGTCAGTCGTCAATTTACTAATTTTTACCTAAATTTGTGGTTTTGTTGCCCCCAAAGTTGCGCTATCTTTCGCCAAAAGCTGCACTCAACTTTACCAAAGTTATCCGAAAAAATAGTTTTGCCTAAAAATCTCCCCTTTTGACAAAAAAAATGTTAAGTTCGAACCAAAACTCAAAAACAAGACATTTGGCTGTCAAAAAATAATTTGTTGCACAAAAATTTGCAAAGTTAGGAAATTATGACTTGTTTCAAAAGGTTTTAAATGCATGACAAACAATACAGTTCGAATTCTTTTCCACTTGATTTAAGTGCTGAAAGCTAAAAGAAGGCTAAAGGGCGATGGTGTCTGAAGAATTGTTGTCGTAAATATGTCATTACTGAACTCAAAGTGACTCCAAAAATGAGAAGAGATCAATATAAAAATATGTGCCGCAATTTTGGCGACAAGTTCAAGGCAAGAACAGAATAGCTCTAAAACTGAAGAAATTGTCCTTGTTTTTGCCTCCATCAGATGACGCATTTTTAAACTTCGATCAAATTCCTTCAAATATACTGAGAAAAAGCGCAGAAGAACTTTTGCTACATAAAACTTTTTTCCAATTTTATAATTTTCCCCTCGATTTGCATTTTTAAATTCCTATGTGTTCCTTGGTAGTTATGATATTAAGAATCTGCCATTTCTCTAAATTTGAAAACTTTTCTTACATAAAAACTAAGTCTGCAGCATCAGATCTCATCAGATCATATCGTCTCGAACCACTTTATAGGGACATTTAGCACCCTCTTCCTGTAAATTAATTATGGCTTTTCTTATTTTAACATTCTGTCCAAACACTAACCTGTGTCTAAGAATAAACTTATACAATTACAAATCATTGACAGAAGTTAAATAAGCTATGCTTACGTCTTAAATTTGCTATAGCAAAAGTTGTAGCAACATCTAAAAAATACTAGAAATTTTAAGGAAGGTAATTGGGCCTCCAGTCTAAGAACCCTATTTTTCATCAACGGAATGTGCTTTACGGATTCTTAGGAAGCCTTGGTTAGAAAAGAACTGATTAATACTTTTATCCAAATTGCCAAAAAACACTTTAAAAAAGAGCAGACGAGGGACATTGCACTTTTTGCAGGGCTTATTTACATTTTGATTTGCTTCTGCGTTGTAATTTCTACTATTTTGCAATTGTCTGCTTACATGTGGGTTTTTACTACAGTTAAAAGGGCTATTGGCCCATGCTAAGAGCCTTTGATTCAATATTACGCCTCCATGTTTTCTTCGTATACACCTTCATATATCAGCATAATTTCAAGTTATTTTTTTAGCTTAAGTAGATGAAAGCGACTTCATCATAAAATAACGCAACCTAGGTTTTTGTTCCTTGGAACATTTAGCATCCAGTTAGGCCTGTCGTAATGCCTCTTATATATGCATTTTGACCAATTGAGTGCATATAAGGTCAAAATCACCGATAATCTTAAATTAAAACCCTTACTTATTTGTTCAATTCTCTCAGAATCACATTAAAACAAGTTATTCTTAAAATATGCAATTTTAGTGCGCAAGAGTTACAACCCACCTTTTGTCTTTAGCATGTCTCAAAGTGAAGATATTTTCTACGCAAATTTAATCTTAAATTTAGAGATCACTTGTTTATTCTTTTTTCCATTTCCGGCAGGGTGGCTACGCCTACCCTCCAGTCCTAAGGACTAACACAACATAAGCAGTGTAACAAACACAAATATCATAATGACATAACATGAGTCAAAACCGTGAGTGACGTTTCACTTACCTTTTTTCTTGGGCGCCCTCGACCCCGTAGCGGGGCCAGTTCGGCGTCTTTGGGAACGTTTGCTTCCTTTAGGAGATTGATGTGTACCAGTCGTGTCGAATTCCCAAACCCTCCGAGTAAAAAGTTAACATCATTCACCTGTTGAATCACCTTGAAAGGTTCATCCCATAAATTTTCCAATTTCTTCGTGTTTGACTTTTTCAAATAGACCATAGTTCCAACTTCAACCTTCCTCTCTTTGACCTTAAAATTCTTATCGTGAATTCGGGTTAGGTCTTCGACGGCTCTTATCGCCAGATTTGCCACCGAAATTCGCCAAAATTCGCCACCTCATTTGAAAAATCGCCAGATTTTCGCCAAATTAATTTTTACTAACAACGTTATGTACATAAATAGTCAATCATGTTGAAGTAATCTTCAACAAATACCTCAAATGGTCAATTCTTCAGTGTACATGCGTTTACCGAAGCTTTTGACTTCATAACAGTCTCTTTTTCCCAATCTCTCTTGTTAAAAATTCTAGTCTGCATTTTTTTACCAATTTTAATTGGTACACAGAATGTCATTCTGTGTAAATGTCAAAAAAGATAAAACCCGAGTGGGGAAAAGTCATGTCTGATGAAAGCATTGGTCTGTATGGGCGTTGGAATTAGCTGCCCGATAAAGTCCCTGAACTTAGGGCAGGTCACAAATAGTAGATGACAAGTCGTCTAGATGAGACTTAAAAAATTATAATGGGTCTTCTAATGGATAGATTCGTCGCAAAGAGGGAGGAAGTACTGTAAGTTCTACAACAAAAGAGCGAAACAATTTTTTTTGTTCTTGGTAAAAGAAAAGACGAAAAAAGACGAATAAGTTTATTCGTCCAAAGTTCCTGTCCCTAGTGATAATGATCAACTGAAATTTTTTCCAGATGGTTACTTTCAGCAAAGTTAAAAAACAAGTTAAAACGGTCACATTAAAAGGGTTCACATTAAAAGGGTTACAGTAAAAAGGTTTTAATGGGAAAAAGACTTTTACTCTGTGACCAGTGTCAATTGTCTCTGAATAAATAGTTTTAGTCAGTTGATTACTCTCCCTCAACGTTCCTTTATCAATGTTTTCAACCGTGTCTTCCAAATAACATTCAGGACCTGGGGCCTATGTTACGAAACGTTCGCCAAAAATGTCCGATGTCCGACTGGACTGTCCAGTCGGACTTTGGATGGTGTGAAGTCAATGTTATGAAACTTTTGTATGTACTTCTCCGGACTGGACCTTCGCCGAATGTGACCAGGGCGTTCACGAGTGTGACCAACCTACCCTGAAAACAACTTGACAAACTTTTCAAGATCAAAAAGAGCCAAGATTGCTTGTATATCAAATATAGAGCTTAAATGTGAACTATTACAGAGAGAGAGCATAAATAGACCTAAATATTAAAACAACGAGAAAGATCTGCGCAATTTGGAATAAGACTAATGAAAAATAAAATAGGCAAGGAAATTTGGTTACCCTGCACACAAGCGAGCTAGTGTTGCCATATTTGAGGGATGGTTTTAATTTAAAGATTTAACACTTTTCGACAAGAACTAGGACACATTATTTCTCAAAAAAACTATTAAAAAAATTGACGAGTTTCTATATAAATTTGGTATCCCTGCTCATGATTCAGGTCCAAATTAATTTTGCACCACCAAAAAGTTTTTTCAATGGATTACTTACACAATCTTATTTACTTAAACTTTCGTTTACTCATCATTAGGGTCCGGATAAATATTTGCAAAAAAGTGTCAACATATCCAATATATATTTTATTCAAAAGCCCTAGATATTTGCGAAATATTTGCAAAAGCCGGATCCTTAAGAAATATTTTTCTGATAACGCCATTATTTGGCATATTTTTCTGTGTGTACCAATTTTCAAAATTTATTTTTGGTGAATTTGACGCATTTGACCATGTATAGAGGCATACATACCTGAGCTGTAAATGATTTAAAAATACAGTTTTCAATTTGCCTCAATAGATGGCGCAGTTTTTCCGTGTATGACAGTCAGGGTGGGCATTTGATTTTTGGACATTTTGTCCACCCCTGTCCAAAAGGTGTCCAAAAGTGTCCAAAAATAAGGCTGTCCAAAAATAGGAGTGTCCAAAAGTGTCCAAAAATAGTAATTCGAAAAATAATGGTTAAAAACATTTTTAGAATAACATTCTACAAACTTTCTCTCCAAAATAAACCAGAACAAACGAATGTGAGACTGGGACTACTAATAACATGCTCACACCACACTTCATCTTAAACATAGTATGCGAGTACATTTTTAAGCTAATTGTGTCTTGATTTGTGACAAAAGAAGGTTACTTAGTATTTTGATTTATATTCCAAAGTTTATCATTGTTGCAAGTGTTTCCCATCCAAGAGGCAAGAAGTCTTTTGACCTGACTGTCCAAAAAATGTGAACTATAATAAAGCACACTCAAACTGATATCAGATTGCAATGTGGGTATTATAATGCTTTTGCCAAAGAATTAAAGCAGTGTTGTTTTACTATTAAAAAAGACAAGACTCTTGTTTACAGATGAGGAAATAAAATGTAAATCTTGAAACATTTTGAACAGTTACACACATTTTATCATATTGTATAAACAAAACATTTATTTTTTTAACAATTTATTAACAAGTTATCATGGCAAAGTTTATTTCTCCAAGTAATGTTCCCATTAAAAGAACTATTTTTGTTTAAGTACACAACCATGCATTCTTTAGAATTCAATTACTTATGTAGTGTAACTGGTTTTTCGTCTGATCTGTACAACTTTCTTTTACGTTTGTTGGACTTTTGGACACTTATGGACATCTTTTGGGGATTTTTGGACACCTTCTGGGTATTTTTGGACACTTTTGGACACTTTTGGACACTTTTGGACACTAGGGTGTCCAAAATGCTCTCGATGTCGAAAAATGCCCACCCTGATGACAGTAGTTTTGGTCGTGAATGTCTAATTTTAGTAAAAATGTCATTTTTGTATTTTGGATTCATTTTGGGTAAGCCCTCTTGAGCATTGGTTATTAAATTATTTTCGTCAATTTTGCCTGATATTTTTGTCGACTAAAATATTCGAGTAACTATTTCATTTTTCCTTAATACAGCCAAATATTCAAAAAAATCGAGCAAAAAGGGAGAAGGATTTTTAAAATGTTTTATATTTTAAGAAACTTATTTCCGTGCCGTTCTCGTCATCAATATCTTCACGAAAAATACCTCTAAAAGTAAAAAAATGCCCTTTAAAGTGAAAAATTACGGAAACAAGTGTCGTGATCTCTTAGATAGATTCGGATTACCAAATAAGGCGTATATCCAGTTGTGTCTCGTGCTTTATTGTTGTTCGGTAGGTTGCGTGTCCGCTACACAAGCAATAAAAAACGCCCCAAAATGTGATTTTTGAAAAAAAATCGACTCAAAGAGTGAAAACTTATGTCAGATTTGCCCTCTTCTCATCACCAAATATTTCAAATCCCAAACCACAATGACAAGTGTTTATAAATCGAGATTATCTGTCAAGTATTAAAAAAAATGAAACTTTCACTCATTACTTGAGATTGTGAAAAGAATCCGATTTCGTTGCGTTCTTTTACTTTTGATGAAAATTAGTTTTGTGATTAACATTTATGGGCAAAATGCCAAAAATGGTCTTATTTGCCGACTTCAGAATGGTTCATGTCGTGAAAGTTTGACATTTTTCTGACAAATTTGTACAAAAACAGACACTTTCTGAAACTTCCTATCTCAAAATGTCCAGTACGCACAAAATTTACGCACCTCCTTGACTCGTAAATTTTCTCCGGACATTTGCGAGTCGGACACTCGTAAATTTGTTCGTAACATTGAAAACTCGGCGGATCCGCACAAATTGTGCGGAGGTCACCAAAATTGCGTACGTCCGGTCGGACAAAATGTTTCGTAACATAGGCCCCTGGTTAGTAACTCTATTTCCACTTTATTGAACAAAT
Source organism: Tigriopus japonicus (assembly GCA_010645155.1). NCBI lineage: Eukaryota > Metazoa > Arthropoda > Copepoda > Harpacticoida > Harpacticidae > Tigriopus > Tigriopus japonicus. The sequence goes on from JAAGOF010000190.1 coordinate 45,626, forward strand.
ACGTTTCTAAACGATGGTCCGATCACGTTATAATGGCGTCCAATGTCTTCACATAAAAGAAACATTCATCCCAACCAGGGTGGCCGTAATTCATCTTTTGATCTGCTTTCCTGAACGCAAAACCAAATTGGGAACATCTTCCCCCCCTTGATCTTCTGAAGTTTCCACAGAAGTCAATCCCTTAAACGATTCTGGAGAAACCAA
>JAAGOF010000079.1:0-47572 GCA_010645155.1 Tigriopus japonicus
TTGTGAGCAGAAGGAACTAGATGGCGTTGGATATGATTGTACTCTTTCTAATATAGAGCTCTAGACAGAAGCTCACATTTCAATGAAGTGAACATGGATCCTTGAGAGAATCTTTTTGGCTATACCGTGCAGTTTAAACGTTTCCGTTAACTAATATGCGCTCAAACATCATCTGCTTTGTGTGTTCCCGAATGATTTTTCAAACAGTTTGCTTGGCAGACCTCGCGTCCGCTGTTCTAGTGACCCCGACATAGCCGGCCCGCATTAATGGCCCTCGTCGTCGTATTACTGGCTCTTGTGGATGGTGCCAGACTTTTGTGGCTGTTGATTCGGACTTGGACGTTTGCGATAGGGCTGATTCTCGAGAATTCTCGCTCGAGAATTCTCGAGAATTTCTCGAAAAAATCGAGGATCGAAAATTCTCGAGAATTTTTCCGAATTCTCGAGAATTTTTTATTAGATTACTCTAGGTCATATTTTGGAATAGATGGCAAAACTGTTTCATTCAAAACAAAAGTTTAAGTAAAAGAACAATAGGAGCCATGAGCAATGTTTGAAACTTTATAAACATCTTTATGGTACATTCGAACAAGAAAATAACTCGTGAACCAGCCCAAACAAAATCTTCTCTGTCCAGATTCGAGGCAAGATTCTGTGTCTGATTTTTTCGAGATTCTAATGGCTGTGGTGGTGTGTACAAGAAACTCCTGTTTTGAAAATTACAGCTGACCAAAAATGCGAAAATGTCCGAAGTTTTAACAATGTCAGTAGAACGTTTCAGAAGTGTCAGAAATGAAATTTCAGATATTATTGTCCGTGAGGTCCAATCATTGTTTTTCACACTCATGTTCATATTGATTTTGGTATAAACTTTAAAAAAAACCAATTTCAAGTGCTTTGGAAGCTTTGAATGTACATTTTTTTCGCTATTTTCACTTTTTCTCAAATTCTCGAGAATTCTCGAGAATTTTTCTCGAATTCTCGAGAAATTCTCATTCTCGAGAATTGAAATGTTCGAGAAAATCGTCAGCCCTAGTTTGCGACGGATTATGGGTGTCCGGGTGGTTTTATAATGTTATATATTACAGATATATCATATCCTGCCACGTCTCCGAGCCATTCCCATGTCTCAAGGCCAATTATTTCCCCGAAGGTGGGGTGGTGGGGTAAATGTATGATCTCCGCTTGCTTGAGTACTCGATCCTGTGTATGATATATTTGTGCGTGTATTCTTTGTAAAATACAGTAGTCTACTAATATCTCTTGACTCACTCTTACCGGACCATGGGTCACTCAAATTCTCTTTTCTCTTAACTCCACAGAGAGCCCCAATTTGGAACAATTGGATTCTTCAATGAATTCTGTAAATGCAAAGGCTTGTGTAAATCAGTGTGCGAGGTTTTATGTCCTTTAATAATAGAACACGCTTACAATGACATTTCCATGACTTACTGAATGCACGAAAACTTTTTTCTGCAATTCTGTTTTCCACAGTACCACTTTTCCGTGTAAGACATGACCGTCTAAGCTACTTGTTACCCATTTTCCGATTATATTTTTTTCCGAATAAATTATGTTTCCGAATGGCTAGGGTTCCGATTTACCTCGGTTTTTTTCCGACGATACACAAATGATTATTCGGAAATCTGGTAAATAAGCCACAAATCGTACTTTTGACTAATCGGACATACATCAGATTCGGAAAACTAGTATTCGGAATAGGTTACAATCGGAAAATGCGTGAATGGAAGGTTGTTATAAATCCCTTAATGGAATGATCTTTCGAAACGCAGAAAAAGAACTCTAACCAATGGTGTATAAAATCCAAAAACAGAATAGCTTTTAGGTCATAAAAGGTTATAGGCTATAAAATACATCGCCCAAAGGATCCAGAACAAAGGAAATCTCGGGTTCTTAAAATTAATGGATATAGATGTAGTTGTAGATTAAAGTAATGTCAAGATCATGGCTTACATGTGTGTTCTTGCATGTTTATTATTACTTAGTGGATCAAATTGATATCAAGAGAAATTTTGCAGCCTTTGGAATGCCCATGGAAAAAAACAATTTCCAGCTAATCTTCGATCTTTGAAACATCTCTGAAAAGTACCTATTCTTCAGGCAATATCTAATCTCTGGAATCACTCCGACCTCCGTGATAACTATGACAATTAAATCTCTAGCACAACTATAATCTCTGTAGCATCTTCAATCTTTGAAACATCTTCAACCCACGGAATGCTTCCAATCTATAGGTCCTCTGCTCCTAGTACACTTTCGATTTCCATTCGTCTAACAAGCTCCACTATTTCCTGGAAAAATGGGGTTACTTTGTGTTGGAATATCTGAGCAAAGCCTCTTTATTATTCGCCCTTAGTTATTGGAATTTAGTGGCTGCATGTGAAAAGTAGTAGTTTTCTCTTAACATTAGGTTATTTCCATTAAACATAATAAACAACCTACACGGTTCAAGTACAAGACATTTGCTATTAAATAATGTATAGTTCACCGAAAATGGGAAAAACTTCAGAGGTGAGTGATTTCTTGCCCTTGCGGCTCGTTTGTTTGGATTTTTTCCCTCCTTCTATTTCCTCCTCGTCTCTCGACCAATCAGAAACGAGAACACGAAATGAGACTTCTCTTCTTTTACAAGAGCTTCTGTAGGTGATCCAACCATTCCGATCTTTTTGTACGTAAGTTCGTAATTTTGCATACGTGGTAATAGTTGCATCGACTAACACATGGACTAAAATATCCACTTCAAGCCACGCCCACGACTCAAAAGTCTCAAAACAGGGCCAGTTTGGCTAATGCTTGAAACGAGTTTACGGATGTTTGGCTTTGGGTTAGAAATTGACCACGCAATTCGCAATTCTAATCGAAGGGAGATGTCTTCCAAAATGAATGACACGAAACAAGTTCAATTCTAGTCACGGAACGACACGGCTACACACCCCACGACGGAAATCAAAAGTGCACACTAGGGTTTGGGACAGTTTGAGCCTCCGTCTGAGCCCCACTCCCACTTCCGTCTGAGCCCCACTCCCACTTCCGTCTGAGCCCCACTCCCACTTCCGTCTGAGCCCCACTCCCACTTTCCGAGGTCGAAACGTCCCCAACGTCAAGGAAAATGACGGGGTTTGTTTTCAAGGATGAGCTAGTGCGTTTTTCAAACACCAGGGGCCCTCACTGTTTGTAGGTGTTGTCTATAGAGTTGTCAACCATGTTTCCAGAGTCTAACAAACAAAGGCTTCAAGAAGGCTTCATCACCCTGCCAGCTCACTGCATTGCATATAAACAAGCATTTGGGTTAACCAAGGAAATCAAAGAATATTTTTTCATGCGATTCAAAGGGCACTCTGTCACCTTATGAATGCAGAGTTACTCTAAGTTCAGCAATTAGACGGAAAACTCTGATAACTTTTGATTTGCAATCCCAGTGTTTTGGTAAGTCAAATATGAAGTTGGAGTAAAGTCCAAGTAAAGTTGGACTATTTTTTTGAAGTGCTCATTCTTTAAATCATTAGTGTTAACTCTAACCAATCTGTGTTGGGCCAATTTTATACTGGCTATTTTTTCAATTACTGTGTATGTGTATTGAAGCATGTGCAAGAATTCTTTGAACTAGGACAAGATAATTCAGGAAAAAATGACTTTCAAATTTGCAAAAAAGTCCTTGAATATTTAACCCGTTGGGAAGACAAATGTGAAATTGGCCCAAAGCGTTTTTGTCAGATTCCAGCAATTGACCGGATCATGGCACTCTTTAAGGTGCTCTTTTGTGAAAATATTCAAGGGTGAAAATGTCTGAAGAAAGAAATTATCCAGACCTATCGTGGAATATGAGAAAAAATATATTTCATGAGTCTGCTTGTCAATGAGACTTGGAAAAAGGTTGCTCAAGTGAGCGTTTTAAATCATACCGCTAACGGGAAAACAAGGCGGATCGCTGTGCTGAGTTGCTCAGCCAATTTTAACAAATCCAAGCCTTTTCTCATTTTAGTGTCCATTTAATGATTCTAGGTTCGGTGAAATGATTGACTTTTCACATAAAGATACCTTAGCCCAAGTACCCCTGAAAGGGAGTACATGAAACTTCGCCCGACCCCCTTTTGGTTTATACACAGGAGGGTCCAAAACTCTCCCCTTCATTTTGATTAACTCCCGCGGCTTTCATGATTTGAAAACTCGTTCGTAAGCACTAGCCAAACAAACGAGAGATTTTCAAAATTAGACAAACCTTTGAATTTGTGTTAGTGATATGATGAGCCATTTTCACCCCTTTGGCCATTCTGGGAGGGCTCACAATCCTCGAGACTTGAGACAGTCTCACAATTGCCTTGATCTCAATATGCACGTACGTGACTCGTCGATCTTTGCTTTGCCAGTAGTGATCAAGGATCAAAGAAAGAATTCATATTGACATGCCTGTACAAAGGAAATATACCGGAAAATCTCAAAGCATTGAAGGACCAACAGTTACAGACAAACATTATTTGGGTTTCAAATTTCTGACAAATTCGTAGGATCTCAAAGCCACGCAAAGTTTTAATTGAACTTGAACAGATGACAAGTTGAGAGACAAAAATGACATAAAAAAACCTTGAAAGTAAATTGAATTGGCAAAAAAGCCGAGAAAATAACAATTGAAGTAACAGCAATGGACATCAAAAAAAGTGAATATAGCAAGTTTTTGAAAACGTCATAAAATGATTAAAATTGTTTTGCCGGTCTCTGTGGATATCTTTGTTTCATAATTCTGATCAATTTGGATGCCTCATATTTAAAATTAGTAAATTGGCATTAACATTTTGAATTGTGAATTGATTATAAAAATGAGAAATATTGAACAAAACACTTTTACCTAGCAATGTTTTGCTGGAAATTTTGAAACCCTAATCATCATACCCATGTGTTGTTATGAATGTAACATATTCAGCCATATGCTACGTTACTTTCAGTGATTTACAATCTCAGCACATCTCGGTCAAAAATGTTTCGAGCACTATGAAGATTCAATACTTTTCCCCAACTTAAATTGCCGTGGCTAATGTTTCCTTATCTTAAATAACGACGCAGAAAATTAACAGAGAAGCAAATGTTGAGAAGAACTTCCAATTGGACTATTTTTACTCTCGCCTTCCTACCTTGGTTCATTATCCATTGATGAACAATAACCAAGAGTGCTCTCCATCTTTGGGTTGTAAAAACTCCAAGTACACAAAAGATCAAGAAGAATTCAGAAAAGTGTAGAATTCAGGGTCAAGGACTAAAACCAATCTGAATACTTTCAAGCTACCAAAATATACCCAATATACCAATCTACTAAAGTCCTGTATACCAGAATTCTTGGTGATGAACTGTATTGTCCTTTGGCAAAAATGATCCATGTATGTCTCCTTCTAACCAAAATGATACTGTGGTGGGATTAGATTATAAAATTTTGTTATTTGATCCACATTTCTGCTACCATCTTCAAGAAAATCATTGCTTTATGTTTCACTTTTTATTTAGCTGTCATACTCTGAAATCTTCATTTAATTTGTGAATCTTGGATAGCATTATTGCTCAATCTTTCTGGATTTGAAATTGTGTGCCTAAATTTCATTTTTACTTTTAATTTATCATGCTTATGATGTTTGCTTTTGCTTTGTACCCGTTCGGTGCCTCTGGTTAATATATTTCTGCCATGCTTATTGAATGAATGGTGTTTCTTGTTTCTTAATAGCTAATTAGAATTTAGATTTTTACAAAAAGTCATTGGTAGGGTACAAGATGTATATTTAGGCCAAATTTTCACAAATGAGGTGGTAAGGATGCAGGCCCTCGAGTTTTTAACATGGGAGAAACACTTCGTACTTGTTGAGTTTTGGACGTATTGGGGAAAAAGAGGTTAAGTGTACTCCCTTTCAGGGGTACATGCTTAGCCGGATTTTGGTCGATAATATGCAAAATTCATTTTTATAGAAAAAACGCAATGCACCTTAGCTAGTCATGAATTATTGCAAAAAAAATGAAACTGAGCATTGATCCAAACAAAACTTTATAGATGTTAATTTGTTACCCGGATTCCAAAGAGTCATATTAATATTTCAAAATGAAAATTCAAAACTCTCCCATCGCAATGCTGGAAATTTATTGAACTTAGTTTTTACTGATCTGGATAACAGAGCATTGTCGGTTTCAGAAACAGCACCTCTTTTCAAGAGTGATCATTGTGGAATAGCAGTGAGTATGAGAGTTAAATCCACTTTCAAGAAGACTAGTGAGAGGATCAAAAACGATCGAAACAAGGCCCAAGGGTTGAATTCCAATTTCTCGTCTACTTTTCAGTCAAGTGATCCAAGCCCCACCATGAGTTGATGAAAGTTCTCTCTCTCTCACTGACATTCAGAGCACTTCTAAAGAAATCAACGATGCTAATCTGAACCTAAGGTGGAACTAGACTCCAGGGCCCGATGAAATCAGTTCAAGCTTCCTCAAACACACCTAAGCATATGGCCCTTATTGAACCACTGAAAGATCTATTCCAACAAAGCCTCAGTCTTCTCGTCTACCAAGTTGCTGGAAAGATGCGAACGTCACCCTATTATCAAAAAGGGTTCAAAATCATAAGCCTATAATTATCGACCCATTTCACCTTCAAGTAACGTTTACAAGTTGGTGCGATCTATTATCAAGAAGGCTGCATATTTCGTGAAAATCCATTTATTTTCATATTTTCCATTTTTTTTTTTTTTGAAATTTTGAAATTTATTAAGTATGACGATGTTTTAAAACTTTATTTTTGCACCTCATTTGTCTGCCCTTGGTTGTTAAAATCCCTAAATCCTGACACAAAAATCATGGTCAAAAGCTCTTGTAGTTTAAAAGTATTTAAACATCAAAGCTTGGGTGTGTATTGTAACAAAAGCTACCTGTTCGTGGCATCACATTGACCGCAAATTGATGACAAAATAATTGTTTTGCAAGTAAAAACTGATTAACTGGTTTTATGGTTAATTTGAGGAAGATGAGGAAGATTTTGAAATGTAATCGGTAATTTGTAATAGATTTAAATTCTATACAATTATTCATTGTATATATTGTACATATTCATTACAAAATTCAAATACAATTACATGTAATTGTAATTCTAATTACAATTACTCCCCATCCCTGATTGATTCAGACAACATTCTCTTCACGTTTGTCTTTCTCTTCCCATGTAATGTTTGGTTACATTGTCGGAACATTCAATTAAATATTGTGAGTTTGTCTCTTCTCAAATGCATTAATGGTGTAAGCCGTCATGCAGCTTGTATGGAGTTGGTTCATGCTCCATATGAACCACTGATATGAGATGCATGGACTACATTTAAATGCTTTTGTAGAAGAGTAAAAGTGTGAATAGCTCTCTGTTCAAGGTACAAACCCAAAATACAAATTTTTTTTAGTATGTCATCAAAATGTCACTGGTATAACAATCAATGTTTGCTAATGGAAAAATACATGTGCCCCCAATTGATCATTTTTCATGCTGCCACTTTTTACTCATGCACTCTTCACTCTCTTTACTTGCTCTACGTCACATTTATGAACAGCAAAAGACCCAACAAACCTGAACAATTCAAAAAGACAAGTTTGCAAGCATTTTCTCACCTTCTTTGAAATTCATTAAAAACAGCAAAGTTCGATGTTCTTACTTTGTTGTCTTCCTCATTGTTCCAAATTCTTACTTTGTTGTGTTCCTCATTCTTCCAAAACTTTTTAGATTAAACACCAGTTTAAGGTTGCGGAAGATTGAAGTGTTTTACCAAGTTTTGTGTTCCATAGGGGAAGTCCTCCATGCAGGGTGGGCATTTGATTTTTGGACATTTTGTCCACCCCTGTCCAAAAGGTGTCCAAAAGTGTCCAAAAATAAGGCTGTCCAAAAATAGGAGTGTCCAAAAGTGTCCAAAAATAGTCATTCGAAAAATAATGGTTAAAAACACTTTTAGAATAACATTCTACACGCTTTCTCTCCAAAATAAACGTCACTTGACGAAATCTAAGCAAGAATAAGTCAATTCAGCATAAGAAACTTACACTTAATACATTAAATGAGCCAATAACTTGAAGGCCAAACTGGACATTTGAACTTTCCACTCTTATCATTTGACCACCGAGCATCGTCCAAAATGTGGGAAAGAATGATCGACTGAAGGAATGAACGAACAAACGAATATGAGACTGGGACTACTAATAACACGCTCACACCACACTTCATGTATGCGAGTACATTTTAAAGCTAATTGTGTCTTGATTTGTGACAAGAGAAGGTTACTTTGTATTTTGATTTATATTCCAAAGTTTATCATTGTTGCAAGTGTTTCCCATCCAAGAGAAGTCTTTTGACCTGACTGTCCAAAAAATGTTAACTATAATAAAGCACACTCAAACTGATATTAGATTGCAATGTGGGTAATCTAATGCTTTTGCCAAAGAATTAAAGCAGTGTGGTTTTACTATTAAAAAAGACAAGAGTCTTGTTTACAGATGAGGAAATAAAATGTAAATCTTGAAACATTTTGAACAGTTACACACATTTTACCATATTGTATAAACAAAACATTTATTTTTTTAACAATTTATTAACAAGTTATCATGGCAAAGTTTATTTCTTCAAGTAATGTTCCCATTAATAGAACTATTTTTGTTTAAGTACACAACCATGCATTCTTTAGAATTTAATTACTTATGTAGTGTAACTGGTTTTTCGTCTGATTTGTACAACTTTCTTTTACGTTTGTTGGACTTTTGGACACTTATGGACATCTTTTGGGGATTTTTGGACACCTTCTGGGTATTTTTGGACACTTTTGGACACTAGGGTGTCCAAAATGCTCTCGATGTCGAAAAATGCCCACCCTGCCTCCATGTCCTTTGTCCCCTTTGTAATGACTTTGAGAAGAGTGACTTTGTAATGTTAACGCGCAAACGCGAGAGTATACCAAAATCAAGCCAAATTGGCATTCGTTGAGTATATACTCTCCCCAGGTGCTGCGTTTCAAACACAGAAGCTGTCACGAGTATATACTCGAGGCCGGTTAATCTGACTTGATTTTCGTGTGCTTTTCTTCTTCTAGTTAAATTTCAACTTGAATTTATACACCTTTGTTTGGGAATCTTTATTTTTTTCATTTGAATTTTCAGCAAAGCTTTGCCACGCATCATACAAAGTTAAAACGTATCCAAGTCTTTAATATAAACATCTTTAACTAAAACTTGTGTAAATGTACATTAACCTCCAATTTTCTTTTTATGTAAAATGTGATCTGAAAGAAAGCTTAATTTTTTTTTACTGCTCGAGTGTGTTTTTTTCAGTAACTTTCCAAAGATTTTAATTATTTGGAAAAGTGTTTGTCGGCTCTCAAGATTTTATTTCTTCATGAACACATCAGTATAGCGTTCCTACAAATCTCGATTCAGCAAATTCCCTCCTACTTAACACCATCTGACCGGCTTTGTTATAAACATTCTCTTCGTTAGGACAAAAGTAAATAATGAATCCCATTAAAAATAAACAACTGTTTCCCAATATTCAGCAGGCTTTCCATAGTTGCTGACGCGAGTCATCTTTTCTCAAATGTGGTAAGTATTCAGCTTTTGTTGTTCTGTATTTTTCGAAAGTTGTTCAATCACTCGGTTATCAAGGATCAGGCTTAAAATTTAGTTTCCTTGATAACTTTAATTGCTATTAAACATGCTTTTTATGTTATTAGACAATGCCTCAAAATCTATTATTTTTCTTGAACCAACGAATAAGTGGTGCCGCATTGATCCTCAGTGATATCAAAGATTGTGGAAAAACCAACAGAAAGGATTTTAGAGAATAAATTATTGTACTATCCATTCAGAGGTTCAAGGAGTGATCTGAAGAAAGAGGGAAGTTGCAAACGTAATAGTGAAAATCAGTTATAAGGTAAGTTGTTATGGGCACCAACAAGTAAAAACGAAGCACATTTTAAACAAGCTCACCACATAATTAATCATGTATATGACCATACATGTATATTCTTATTTTATTTTATACTTCTGTTTTGACCTGCCTGACATGACCAAGAGTCGCAATAAACATTATTATTATTATAATGGCGCTATCCTTGCACGAGTATTCGGACGGTTTTTAGTTCAAAACCAGTGTCAATTTCAGGTCTAAATGAGGCTCGTGGTCTTCTTTTTCCCCATCCTTAAAAGTGAGACATGTTGGGATACTTACCAGTACATTCCGACCCAAAATTCTGCCCTCCTCGCCTTGAGAGCAAATGCAAGGCAATGCAACAAAAGTCTCAATTATTTCTTCAATGTCATAACCTCATCCATGTCCAAGGGCTGCAACAAGGATATGTACAAAACAACTTCTATTCCTTTATGATTCGTAATTCTTAAACTGTAAATTTAAAAAAATGTGTGTAGTGGCGATGTGAGGTCTGAACAAAAAAGAATCAAGCAGCTTTGCCAGATATTTCCAAATCAATAATTTCATATTAAGTAAGTCAAATACCAATTTACAACAACAACTTTCCTTTCAAATCCTGTTTCTAATTTCAAAATAGAAACAAAAACAGCATTCAATTTTGCTCAAGTAAAAATTCTCGGTTTCCAGATTCTGTCAAAAAACAAATATGATCTTATCATTCCTTTTTGAGAATAAAGTTTTTATCCAAAACGTTTTGATTACGTTATAAATCATTTCTGCCTTGGTTCCAAATTTGTAAACTGAAATATCAGAGCATTGCAGTAACACAATTTGTCTTTACCTAGCCAAATCTGACACTTTGAGTATTTTTTGTTATGATTAGTTCAGGGAGTTCGAGCAACACTGGTTCGTTTTTTCGTCCGGACCTCACATGGTCGCTAATACCAAAAAAAATATTGAAAACCCCAATACTTCTATCTACTACTATACTTCTTCTTTTAAACTGTAACAACATTTTATTATTTATCTACATTCCTTCTTATTATTGCTGTTATTTTTTTCTCTTGATCCCAATACATAAATGCTTATGATGGTCCTACGGGGTCTACACTTGGTCTGCCGATCCTGTATATATAATAATAACAACACTGTTGTTCAATCAGCTAATGCAAACTCAATCCATCCATAATCGAGCAAAGTTATTTGTACTCTGTCTTCCATTTTACTTCCAACTGACCTCAACAACTTACCTTTAGTATCGTTAAAATTTCAGCGTCTTAAGAACTTCACAAGTTTAAGAGACATGTGTTTGTCTGAAGTAGTGCAAAAATTGTCGTTTGCAAGATTGTGGCTACCTGACAGTACTTCATAATTGGACATGGATAGTAGACGTGAGTTTTTTAAATCATATGACTTTAACATCTCCTATTCTTCACAACACTTGAGTTCTGAGCTGATTCATTCAAACTTTTGGGTCAATTATTTGATTTCATAACTCAAGACAGTTCCTCCTTGTAAGACTTAAAGAAATATACTCCCCAATTTATTCTGCAATCTCTCTTTTTAAGGTATTTGGAAGCACAGATGTGGGGCTTGAGACAAAAATTGAAACACTCACTTGGCTAGTTGCAAATTCGAACTCAAGCAAAAGAAACTAATCTTTAGATCTTCAATATTTATGCTGACCTACTCCTTGTTTGTAACGTCCTTGAACCACCATCATTCTTACAAGTTTGTACCACCACTAATCTACAAATTAAAAATCTCAAAATGAACCTATATTTCAAATTGCTGCTTCAGGATCAATTTCATTTTTGCAGTATTGCGGAGGATATTGAAAAGTGGATCCATGAGTATGTTGTTGGTAATTTTATCTATATCAACTTTGGTGTTGTTCGCTATTCTCTCAAATGATTTAATGTCAAATCAAATTCGCGAAGAAAATTCAATACTTCAGAAGGAGCTTGAAAAGAGAGACTTAAATGAGGCAATCAAACTTCGTGGCGCACATGCTTTGGATATAAAAGCTCTGAAGGCCAACTTGACTCTAAATAAACTATGTGAGGAAGACAAGGCTCGTACCAAGAATGTCTTGGAGTTTGATTCGGCAAGTGCCAATATTGATTCAATCGCAACAATTTTGGCTCAAACTGTGAGTTATCCCATTCAAACCGCTTGCAAATCAATGAAACGAATAGGTAAGTAACGCTGACTCAACAAGATGAGCTGTTAAGGGCAGCAAATAGTATAGGGAAGGTAAAAAAGTGTAGAACAAGAAAATGACAAACCATTTTCAAGTAACGTCTCGATTTTTTGTAACAAGTGAGTTTTTGTGTTGCTACTCCACTCAATAATGTTTATGTATATCAATGAACATCTATGTTAAATCATTTATGCACACCCATAGGCACTTTAGGGTATTTCCTGGCAACATCAACATTTGATCTCCGATATATTCATGTTATTCGTTACAAAATAATTACTTTTTCCAATGAATTTTACAATGAATTGAACCTTTTTGGAATGTTACTAATAAATTGAGGGCGGAAAAACTTGAAATAGCGAACTTGCCAAGTTGAAAATATATCGGAAAAAGTTTTTCTTCTGAGTTAGATATGGCAGAAAGGTTTTTTTCTTCTCAATGGTGCATGCACAAAGGTTGTTAAAGTGAGCATTTTAAATTGTACCGCAGGTGGTGAAACGCGGCCATTGGCTGCGCTGAGTTGTTGGCTCATTTGGAAAATTCAAACCATTTCAATTTTTGCGAGTATGCAATGAGTCTAGGCCCTGGAAATGATCGCTATTTTACATTCAGTTACCTCTGCTTACACCTGGTTGATTAAATGCTCAGTTTATTAAGTAAAAAGGAGATACGTAAAATCATACATTACTAAAAACAAGCAGTAAAAGCCATTTCATTTCTCTTAATGGGAAACATTTTTCAAAATTGATATGATTCTAGCGAATCAACTGAACAAATATGCATCGTTAATTTATTTTTTGGATCGTTGTTAATATATTTTTGCAGTAGCAGAAGCCTTGCTAAATTGCCATTTATTCAATCACCATGAAAGTGTATTTTCAATATTATTGACCAAACTCTAGCCAAGGCATCTTAACGTGAAATATCGATCGTTTCTATGAACCTAGACTCACTAAATGCACACTAAAATTGAAATGACTTGGATTTGCCAAAATGGGCCGAGCAACTCAACACAGTCAAAACCCCTGTTTTACCTCTTGAGGTATGATTTAAAACGCTCACTTGAGCAACCTTTGTGCATTTCACATTTGTCCCTATCTTGTTCAAATTTCTACCATCTATTTTTTTCAGTCCGCAATTTCTTTGTTCTTGTTTTTAAGGTAAATTGTTTGTCCTTTCAACTAAAAATTGACGACCTTTTTGAAGTCGGATTTAAATTCTAAAAAAAGGTCGGAACAAAGCCAAAAAAGGATTTTCTTCTAAAGTTTCTAGATAAAGAAAAAATAAGTAGATAAACAGTTTTTGGGACCAAAAAGCAAAAACAAAACAGTTTTAAGTAAGAAGCATTCAAATAAAGATGGCCAAAATAGGCTTTAACCAATTGAGACCCTAAAACAAGTTTTTATGCAAATAAACTATTGTTGTTTTTAAGCTTTTAGAACAAATTTTAGGTTCTTAAGCGTATCTTTGAGCATATTTCGAGTAGTTGTCAAGCATATTTTTGGTTTTGGATTTTCAGAGCTTGATTTAGAATTTTGTCCTTCAGCAACAACATCGTGCTTCAAGTATACGTCATCAAATGACTCTCATCCTTTTTAGGGTTTTTAACTCTCAGGCTTCTAAACCAAAGCTTAGGAATGTTGGCGTCTATGTACTCGTACATGGAAGATTTTTGACCAAAAATAGTTTAATTGAAAAAAAATCATAACTAAAATAGACGTTATAATTTCAAATTTGGACTACTGGGATTTCAATCATTTAGAAACTTATTGGCAATTACAACTGCTTTAAAAATCTGCATACTGATCTTCCAATATGTTTCCGAGTGCAAATTTTAGACTATGTTGATTTTCGACAGATATTCGAGAAATGAACTAGATGGCGTCTGATCGGCTTGATAAACTTTATTCTACTTCTTCTCTACGAGTCTCGAAGCTTCTGGGAGCACCAAACAACAAGTTCCCGCGCAAAAGGGGAACATTTGCGTTCAAGTTAACAGAACCTTACATTTAAACCGGTATCAGTGAAGCATTGACACAAATTTATTCCAACAGATTATTGGGTCAAAAAGCTAGACAAAACTGGAATTCTGTCAGGCAAGAAACGTAAAGTCCGAGCAAAAAATATACGCTCTGTCAACTTGAAATATTCCTGAGAGTGTTGTCCTGGTGCTGAGCCAATACCATTAGTAAGCATTTTTTATCCCTTGTTTTTCAGCTAGCCTGTCTATCAACGAGCACAGCTTTCTTTTACAACAAACAAGTTACATTCTCCACCGAAATGCTGAGTGTTGGTCTGCAAAATATTGAACGCGTGCGAAAAGTTGTGCGACAACTTTATGATTTTCTTAGACTATAACTTTAATTAGCGCCAGGGAAATTCCCACATGTGCAACATTAATCTGAATCGTTATCTAATGAAACAAGTGATCTGATATCTGACACGATGTCAAAATGACCTGATAGTAAGTCATAATGAAATTGATCAATTTGTTCAAAAACGATGATTTTGTAACCAGTGGTGGCTCTCCCATTCAAATTATGGATGCTCTATTCTGAACAATCATCTTAAATTTGAGTGGACATAAAGTAACCTAAGAGTGATAAAAATGTCTAGATCTGCATGGAACCCAAGCCCACATATGGGCACCATGGAGGTCTTTAGAGAGGCTATTATTGCCATTTTGTCTGCCTTGTTTATTGCCGAAAGTGGACACAAATCGCGTGAAAAGGCAAATATTTCCGAAGAATATTGTAAGATACTTGCCCAAACAAGTGGAAGATCATAGAACAAATGAAAGTGTGCAAAACAGATTTTCAATGCCAAATGCTATAATAGCTCTTCACCTCATTCAATGCTTCTATGCAAGTTTTAGAAGTGTTTGCTTTGTCACAATAGTGTTCAAAAATCTATAAGTCTGAGAGCTTCCCCATCTCCTTTTTGAAGATCTGAAATTTATCACTCTGATTTGGTTGATTTGGCACGTCTTGCCTTCTCCTTTTTCCCTTTTTTCTCTTTCTTCATATGTAGAGGCTGACGAATTTTGAAACTAAAATTGACATGAGATTTTATGGTTCACAATTCAAAGATCAAAGAGCTCTAGGCCCACTAGTATATTGTATATATATGTACATAGCTCTTGGGCCGACAATTTTGAACTTTCCCCATAGCTCCTGGGACCACCCAAAACCACCCCTAGTGCCCATCACAGAGTTCCAGAGTGGAGATACCAGAGCAGGCCAGTCATGAAATTTCATTGAGGGCAGTAAGGGCCGTTTATCATCAGTGACTAGTTGAAACTTGCCCAAACAAATGTATTCATAAGAAGCAAATTTTTCAAATACAAAGTTTTTTGGGCATGTGGCCTCCTGTCTAAGCTTTGCTTCTTCAAATTATACTTAGTGGCTCAATGCATATGATAATTCAATTCACAGATATAAATTTACACAATTATAGGATTTGGCATTGAAAATCTGTCTTGCGCACTTTCATTTGTACTAAGATCTTCCACTTCTTTGGGCAAGTATATTACAATATTCTTCGGAAATATTTGCCTTTTCACGCAACTTGTGGCCAGTTTCAGTAATAAACAAGGCAGACAAAATGACGACAATGGCCTCTCTATAGATCTGATCTCTATGGTGAGGAGGTGTAAGCTGTGAGTATGAACGTTACACAGCTTCAAAAACCATGCGTGAGCGGTATATCTAATTTTGGTTTTAACAGCTAGAGGCACATTCAATGCATTTGAACTGAGATATTTATTTGAATTCTAGATCGCGTGCAAGTTTTGGTCAGGCTGATTTGGCAAGGGGGGCGTAAAACGTTTTGCTCTGGTTGAGAATGTTGCCGCCGCAACGACATTTCATGACACGTTAATAAAAAGTGTTTGCTTCAGGTCTTATTTAGGCTCATAGGCTTCATTTTGGTCCAACCTTAAAAGTGTGACATGTTAGGATACTAAACAGTCCAGACCATTCCAACCCAAAATTCTACCGTCCTCCCCTTGAGGAACAAATGCAAGGCATGCCAACTTCCCAAATCCCAATTATCGATTTCATGATATTGATCATGCCCACGGGCTTAAACAGGGAAATGCAAAAAATAAACTTTTTTCAAAGATCCTTCTGGGAATCTGAACCTGTAATTTGAAAAAAGTCTGATTAAAGTTGCTATATTTGTAATAGTTTTAAGGGGTCTGCGCTTGGTCTACCGATCCTGTGTTGATATTTCGGATAAAACTATTTCCTGAACATTATGTTGTACCTACAGCTTAGCTTAGTGCTTAAACTTGAATGTTCTTCTCATGTACAGGTCATGGCGATTGGCGTGTTCAATGCTACGACGGGCATAAATATGTTTGTTTGGACGATATTGACCCCACGAATTGTGTGGTTTACTCCTTTGGTATTGAAAATGAGATTTCCTTTGAAGAATCTATTGCATCAATGGGCAAGAACAGTCACTTTCTTTTAGGATAAACATACTATTTTGTAATGATGTTGTGGACATCCCTGTTTAGGTTGTGAGGTATACGGCTACGATCTTCAAAACACGAATACCATGAAAAATAACCAGAATCCTCAATTGCATTTCAAAGTGGCATTGATCGGTTCCCGAGGTGGAAAACAACTGGAAGACCTACTACGAGAAAATGGGCACTCGGATAAACCCATTACATATCTAAAGGTGAGGTTATATTTTTTACAGATCCGGTTGCACAATAAGAACGAGTGATAGTTACACGGGCATGTTAATTGTCCAAGGGTTCAAATTGAACTGACTAGTAATCTCTTTACATTAAACACGAAATGTCGAGGTACTCGGACTAGTCCAGTGTGACCAGTTCTGTATAAAAATCCAACATCATCCGCCTTAAATTCTGCCCTTTCCGTGCAGTTTATTTTGGATATAGTCATCAAATTTATTGAATGTTGAAGCAAGTGTTTCTGTATCTGCAGCTTCTTATTTAAGCTTGATTAGAACCAAACAGTTTTCCAAGATCCTAACCGAACGCTCCAAAAGGCATAAAGTCTTTAATAGTCTCCGATTTTTTGTGAAAGTCATTTTAGTCATTTTCCACTAGCAAGGACTTAATTTGAGATTTTCAATAGCTTTGATTGAATTTGTAATTAAATGTTATGTTTTGTTCACAATTAATGCAAGCTGGGTGGAAAAACAAGGCCTTGAATCGAGGCGTTTTAAAATGAAAAGAATAAACAAGGACAAACAACCAATTCTTTTCTATAACAAAAGTTTCAAATAGTATTACAATCCAAAAAAATCGGAAAGAAATTGCTTACAACAAAGGTAAATCTTGCTTTTTTCGCAAGAACCCTGGAATCAAATCTCCTCACATGGGTAAAATGTCTAAAATAAATATTTGCTCATTTGATTACATATTTTAAGACCATGATCATAGATAATCATAGACAGAGTTTTGTTTTTTTCATTTAAAAAAAAAACAATATCATTTCAGGCTGATATTGAAGGAGCAGAAACACCTGCCTTACCCATTTGGATTCGAAGGTAAGCTTTCAGTCATGTTAAATCATTTTTCGTCTGTCAATCAGTTTTTATTTCAGCGGGTCATTGAACAACGTGAAACAAATAAGCTTTGAATTTCATGAAGTGGAAAAATTTGCTGCCCAATATTGGGCCATCATCCAGGACCTTTATCAGATCGGATTCCGAATCATTTCTTATGATCCCAACTTCTGCACGCCAATGAGCTCAAAGGGCTTTTATCAATTCTTTGAGATTGTGTTTCGAAAAACTGACATCTGTAATGAGTAAATTTTGTTACTTTCGAATTAGCTCTTAGTTATTTATAGAGCGAGGATAGAGCAGTTTTTTAATTTTAAACGTTTTTGCCGTTTTGGCCAAAACGTATTTTTTGGAGGGAAGGGGGTTGGGTTGTATTACAGCAATTACTTGTGACGTCATCATTTTTGGCGGGAAAAAAAGTTCGGAAGACCTGTGTTTCTGATGAGCGTGCGAGGGAACTAAAACGAAGGTTTAAGCCTGGTATTTGCAACAATGCCTTTCCTATCTGCACAACTTGAAGTTGAAATAGCAATTCTTGACATTGTTTTAGCAAAAAAGTATGTTCTGTTGCTTTTATCTAAAATTTCGCTACATAAGTTGAGAGGGTTCTTCCGAACTTTAAAATTAGGAATGCCCGACTTTGACTTTTTCAAAAATGCCCGACAAAATGGCCAGAGGAGATAGGTTCCTAGGGCAACTAAACCTAAAAACAAATAATGTGTTTTATTGAAGGCTTCCAATTTCTCCATTTGTTTTCAAATTACATTGCAATACTTCTCAACCATGCCATTGCCCATAAATGCAACATTTTTCAAAAATCTGACCCCTGTAAACTAAGATTTTTTTTTGGCAAGCCTACACTGCCAACGGCAGCAGGTCCGTAAAATTATACGGTAATCACTCTCATTACTTATTTGTAATTTATTTTCGCATTTTCTAACAAAATCGCGTTTTTTGGGCCCAAAAATTATGTTTTGAATTTTCAATCCAACCTAAGGAAGTCATCAAATTGTTTCTCGATGAAAGAATGAGGCCATGATTTTTTACCCATAAATCGAGGACACAAAATGTTGCTAAAAACCGATATAGGCTTTTGGAATGACGAACACGGTGACACACAAGAATGTACCAAAATGTCAGGGTTTCTTTTTTCTTTATTGTTTTTACGGTATCTGTTTTATATCAGTACGGTTGCAAAAGTATAGAGCATGAGGGAAACGGAGATTTTCGCCACATGAAATCAAAAATCAAAATTTGCAGGACTGAGTTGGTTATCTCGTTTGGAACATGTCATCTGATGATTGACGTCGAGCATTTCGTAAAAGATGTATTTGCGTTTTTCAGTGTTGTATGAACGAAAGACAACATTTCTTCATGGTAAGCAGGGAAAAGGTGGGGAAATTAATCATAGAAGGGAAGAGAGAAGGAAATAGAGATGGTAGAGAGGCCCGAACAATTGAAGCGACAATTCATCGACAAATATCGGTGTTTGCAATGCTGATTCTAAAAGGAGAGAACCAGTGGCTTCTTGGACGCATTTTACGAATTTACCAAATTTATATTATCTTTCGTCTTTTTCTAAATATTCAGCAAACCCGTATAATAAAGGCTCGAAGAATACGCGTTGCGAATCATTTGGATGGAACCGCTTCTACGGTTACAGGGAGTGACTTATCTCCGCCCTTAAAAATTGAAACGACATGAGCTACTTTTAGAGAAGAGGGAAACTTGCCCTGATCTAAGATGCAACGCATCAAATAGGAGAAAACAGGGGCAAGTATCTGTGAACATTTCATCAGAAACTGAGACGTCACACCATCAGGTCCAGGGGAATTTGAGAGCTTTAAGCTCTTGATGGCCTCAAAAGCATCTTGATTTGCGACTACCAGATCCTCCAATCGATTATCCTGACTATCAATAATCGATTGGAGGATCTGGTATTCCAATATGATCGGCTAGAGAAATATCTTCCCGAGGGATTACATATTGGATGATGGATTCTGGGCAATTAGTAAGGACCAGGTCTAATTGATTTCCAGCACAATGAGTTGGGAAATTAACCATTTGAGTCATGAAACCGGACGCTAACGCATCTTAAAGGTCATTATCCCGAGAGATTGTCCTTTGAAGGAGGGCCAACTAATGTATGGATGATTGTGTGAATCCTTGGAATATGGGAATCAAGAAATCGAGGGGTTAGAAAATCTTGCCCTGCTCGAGAGCTCGGCTGCAGGGTGACAAGTTCGAGGGCTAAAGCCCTCGATTTAGTTGAAAAAGTTGTCGAACATTTGCCTTTTTGAGCGGGGCAGGCTTCTAAAATCCGTCATTTTACGTTATGTACTGGGGGGTGAGCCAAACTAACGAGATTGAAGTCTCCGATCACCAACCAATCATCAGTCATCATTTTCAGGAATTCGTTTAGACTAGCGGGCTAAATGGAGAGAAATGTCACTCCCATGAGCAAGGATTTTGTTATGAACACAGTTTGCTGTTTCTCTGCTTCCCCAGTCATGGCGCCAAATTAAAAAATACGTCAATAACCTCATGTGCTTGTGCTTTCACTCGAAATGCAAAAAGGGTTCCAAGCTCCATCAATGAGTTGGACTCAGTTCAAGAAATGTACTTGCAACTCAACCAACATGACTATGGGTCAAATTATTAAAAATCAGAAAATAATGTGTACCCAGAGGGTACATTCAAATATCAATTCAAGAGTACCAGTCAAAACTTCCTAACCGTTTGACATTTAGGACTCGTGCATCCTTTGGTCAACCTGGCCCGCTGTCCAGTTGTATTTCAAAGCATAGATATGCATAGATATGCATAGATAGGACAGGCTCAGTCAACTCTCCCTATGATTTTGTCGCATGATTCTGGGGTTAACTCCCTCCAGGAAAGAATGGTTACCTTTTGCAATCACCCGCCAACTTGGGCCTAAGTGTAAACGACGACAAAGAACGTTAAGACAGTCAAGAGAAGAAAAAGCTTCAAATTGCGTGTTATCTCATCTAAAAACCCAATTGCAGTGGGTAGGAATACCTGTGTTTTCAGATGCCAAAATTATGTCATTGATTCAAAGGCTCTAAAGAACTTTTTGAGCCAAGCTTGTTTGTCAATAGTGCCCATAATCCTCCATGCTCTGGCTTTGAACATTGATTTGGATGTTTGGCCGATAGTATTTGTGTGTGCCAAAGCAAATTAAGGTGTCTGAGGCATATCAAAGAGTGGTTTTGAAACAGTGGTTTCATTTGTGTTGGAAAAGAGCTCCTGAACTGAGGCTTCCATGACCAAGACCAAGAATCATTTAAGCAACGGTGCAATGCCATCAGTTTGTCAAGAAACTGTTTGTCAATGCCCAGTGTTCTCTAACTTTTGATAATTAATACATCAATATTCCTTGGAAACTTTGGGCGCATTAAAAAAACCATTTTCCACCAATTGTCCCACAAAAATGAAAATGTCATATCTAGACATATCTATGTTACGAAGTCAGAGTGTTTAACAACGCAAAGAATAATTTCAGGATAACACAACCTCTTAATCATAACATTTCTGACATTCTCAAGTTCGAGTTTGACCAACGTATTTCATGTTTGAGCGTGCTTTGGGTGTTGGGATGACAATAGGCTTGGATACTAATGGTAAAAGAAGTTATTTTTGTGACCCGTTTGTCTACAATATCAGCTCAAAAATTGACAAATTTCTGCCTGGGCAGTCGAGCCACTCTTCTTTTTAGAGCACTTTGAGGTGCTCTGCCCAACTCCAGGCTACCAAAGCCAATTTACCACGCAAGCGGCTGAGTGGGAGTGTCTCTTCTCTCCATTTAGCCCTCTAGTTTAGACTAGTTCTGTTTTCAAACGTTGCGTTTGATGATAAATATGCGCAAAATACTTTAAATGGTCCAATCCTAGCCCCACAAACATTGTTGAGTAAAACTGGAACCTCTGAGCTTGTTAAGTTTCTATTGATCCAAATGGCAACACCTCCTCCTCTTCCTCCATGGGTATCATTGCGATCTTTTCTAAAGATGAGTTGGTATCCACTAAGTGCCATTTCGCCATTGAAAATGGATGGATTCAGCCATGTCTCACTTAACATTATCATATCAGGATTTTCAGAACTAACAACTACTTTGAAATCCACGAGCTTGTTTACAATGCTCCTTGCATTGAAATATAGAAGTTCAGCGTACTAGAAGCCATGTGGATTTCTTTAGTTATTGCTAGTGTTTCTTGATTTTGATCTAGTAGAAGTTTTCGATGATGCTACGAGTTCATTTCCTTTCGATTTCTTTTTCGTGTTTAGGTTGGGCACTTTTGAATTTGGGTTTTGATTTGCATGATATGACATTGTCTCAAGTCTTGCCTTTATTTCAATCTGTTTTTCTGTTGTTTTTGGTGTAACAACGGTCTCCTCCTCGATTACCACGGCACATGTTACACCCATCCTAACACAATCCGTTGTTTCATTTCCTCTTGGAGTAGATATCTGCTGAAAAAATTGAAATGCGTATTCAAGCCAACATAGACAGGGTCTCATTGGCAAAAGAGCGTTGTTGATATGTTCCTAGTGGAAATCATGATTCCTTTCGTTAGCTCCCGGTCCTATGAAATTCAGGAGTTCTTGGCCAATTAAGTACCATTTTTGGACTTGGGGTGATTCGTGTGGTTTGAATGGTACACAAACCAATTTCTGTCCATGCAAGTTGAAGGTTTCGAGGAAAGGCCACTAAAAACGTATTTTTGAGGTTGTCAAGGGGAAAAACAATTGAAACTAGGTTTTCTCCAGCACGTGTAGAAGGTTAAGATTGTTGAGTAATAAAATTATTTCAAGTTTTTTTTTTTTATCAACATGGCCTTTTCTTTATTGTAAAGTTGGTGACGTTTCCTTCAAAACGTCCATTGGAGACTTAAGCACATACATAAATAGTGTTGTACAGACGTGGCAGCTTAAGTGCAGACCGCTTAAGACCATCACAAGTTTTGCAGTGTATTGCACTGTTCGATGCTATTTTCTCCAAATTTACAATGTAACAATCCCAAAGTATTAAGGAATAGAAGTTCACTTATAGATGTCCCTGGTGAAGCCAAAGGTTGAAGCCCATGGGTATGGATGATATCATGACCAGGGCCACAAAATTTTGCGGAAAAAATATTGCAAAACTTAAGTAGTTTTTGTATTTTTTTTGAAAAATAATGGTAATTTTGCCACCACTTTTCTCATTTATTGCAATAAAAACCGAACTTTTCTAATGCTCCCTTCATCTAAATATAATTAGATTACCCAGTTGACGAGGTTAGTATTTGTCACAAAATAGGAATCAACACAGCTTTGGTTATTTCCATGATTGTTTTCCATGAGCTCAACAAGCAAGCTACAACTCACTTGGACTCGACCCAATTTTGGTGAGCATTTCAATTTTTACATTGCCAATTTCCCTCTCTTGGAAGTGACTTTCTTGAAGGAAAAGCAATGTAGTCTTTTAGAATGATGGACACGGTGACACACAAATATGTACCAAAATGTCAGGTCCATTTAAGAAAAACATATCCTTAGGCAGATCTTCAGAGCTTATTATTGAAAAGGGCCTGAAATCAACGAACGCTACATAGGTTCGAGGATAGCCGTTGACAGCAACGGCTGTCAACGACAACTGTGGCTCAAACAGTATTACAGCGAAACCAAATGTGTAATGTGAGATTAGTATTTTTTTCTCCTTAGCATGCCGTGTCAGTCTCATGTTCAGTACCAAAAAACCAAATCAAAACATATCCTCAGACAGATCTTCAGAGCAAGATTATTGAAAAGGGCCCGGTAAAGGGCGCGCAGTAAAAAGGGCGCACGGTAAAAAGGGCGCGCGATAAAAAGGTCACAAGGTAAAAAGGTGACAAGGTAAAAAGGTCACAGAAAATAGGTCACGTTAAAAAAGTCACAAGGTAAGGAATTCTAAAGCAGAAATAGGTACAAGGAAACTTCAAATTGAAATGATATTCAAAAAAATGTTGTTGAGCACATGGACTGTATGCCATACAATCCATGTACAGTTGCCAGTACAGTTTTAATTCTTTAAATCTTTTCGTGTTTTGCCGAATTTTTTTTTTCGTCAACTCATAACATACTATGGCTTTTCTAACTTTGATTCATTCATAAGCTTTTTTGACAGATTCCAGCGTCTGAGGATGAGGTTCCAGGCCTCGGCAATCCTCTCTCAAGAGATCTTGACATTTGGTAACCTCAGCTTGGTAGCCTCAGTCTCGACCATTGACCACACAAACAAGTCCAGGGGTTTCAGGTTTGGCGAGGATGGGGGCTACTTAAATTTGGCCGAATAGCCGTCCAAATCACCGGTTCCCAAACTGGGGGCCGTGAAAGATTTTTGAAAATTGACAAAATAGGTGAACTTGTGCAAATATAATGCTTGTAAATGATTTTGAATATTAATACCAATATTAATACTTTTCAGTCCTTCTTAACTATGCTCCAAAACAATTTTATTGCTTTTGAAAACCAAGAAACCTACAGTGAAGGTGTAACGTGCCACATAAGGAAGTTTTAGAGGAAGGCATGGATTTACATTGCAGTCTCAATTTCCAGTTTAATCAACTGAATTTTCAGTTGTCACTCACCTTAGTGCTTCCAATTTCATTGCTTGGTTTAGTATCTTCAAAGCGGAGTCTCAGCAGAGTCCTTGTTATTCTATTTTGAATTGTTATTGAATTTTGTTGTGACCACGTCAACTTCGACTTTTGGTGTTAAATTTTGAACAGTAACAACTTCAAATTACCTATAACCTAAACTTTTGTTAAAGAGACATTCCTTGTTATTTGATTTGTTGAATTATTTGTTGCTGTTTAGTGTCATACTTACGTTTCCTTAACGTCTAGTAAAGCCCATGATTAATAAATTGTCTCAACCTCAGTTGAAGTACGATGTTAAAGCCGAACAATATTAGGTATTCACATTGATTGCAAGACCTTTTTCTCGCGTGAACTTTTTACCTTGTGACCTTTTTACCGTGTGACCTTTTTTACCGTGTGACCTTTTTACCGTGTGACCTTTTTACCGTGTGACCTATTTACCCCGTGACCTATTTACTTGTGACCTATTTATATGTGACCGTTTTGCTTGTGACCTCTTTACCTACAATCTGGTAAAGAAAACGTATTGGGGACTGACAAGTGCAACAAAAACAGCCAATTTTTGTGGGAGCATATCTAAACAAGACAACGATAACGGATAAAAGGTCAAATAAAATTTATCAGCACTTCAATCGAGTTCTAGAGATGGACAGTCCAAGGTGGTTTTTCTAAACACTAACTCGACACACTCGAAATAAATGGGTCCTCTGCCAACGCAAAGATTCGGGTCATACGAGATGTGAATGAATCCCAACTGATGAAGACTCTGCGTGATTTGCCAATATTCTCTTGCGAATTTCTGCGTGTGATGAAACTCAACGCCGATTTGGATCACGTTGTCCATGGCTCCGCTGAAAGCAAAGAACGATAAATTTAGCCTGATTCTCTTGGCAAATGTGCAAAAAAAGTTAAGAAAATTCAGCATCAATCCAAAAAAAGACAAGAAAAGACACTACTTAAGAGAACAAACTCACCTCCGAATCCATTCTTTGAAGCCTTGACGCTCCCATCCTTCAATGTCAACCTAAACTTAATTTGTGTTAATAATCAGCTAAAACACAAATACAGAGCATGACTTCTTACCTTCAGGTACTTGATTATTTTTGACGTATGGTTGTTTCTGGCCAAAAGTTGGCCAAATGTTACCGAATCTTTCGTATCAGCATTTAGGAGAGCTTTGTCCACCGTTATTTTGGGGTTCTTGTTTTGCTTCATCACCTCTGTCCAATCTTTATCATAAGCAAAAACATGGCAGCCTGAAAGGAAAATTGAAAGCATTACTTGACCCTTATCTATCAAAGAAATTTCTAATCTTACCAAAGTGCGTCATAGCAGTTTCAAAACTGAGATCCTCAGCTATTCCAAACGAATACACGATGCACTCATCCTCATTGTTGTATGACTGTCCTTGGTTGATGTGAAAGGCGTTGGCATTACTCAGTTTGGGAATCAGGTCATCTAAGCAGACGTACTTGTGTCCATCGTAACAATTGCCTCGCCACTTTCCTCCACCTTCAAAAAGATGAAATTTGCTTTAAATAAAACAGATTCAGACTAAAAAGTAGGAATGCTTAATTTTTCCGAAATATTTAAGCAATTAAACGTCTCTGCCACATTTTTATCAAGGTTTTTCTTCGTGGTCATTGTTGGATTATGCCCAAGAACAAAACCCCAAAACGTGTTTAACGGTATGAGCTTCGTTAAAAAACCTTGTGGATTTTGAAATCCAAAGGAGGGAAGAGTTGACGAGCTAAAGCCTCTTGAGCTATCATCAATTAAATGAAACCGGATTTACCAACAAACTGGGCAACTCAATGCACTTAATTGTAGCTGCAGATCGTACGAGATGTATTCAATAAAAAGTGGGCTTGTTGTTGAAACATCATTTGTAAAATTCTGTTTCAATTTCTAACGAAACTGAAACCAAAAACAGCTGACAAAAAGACTGGTCCAAATTTTGCTTGTGAATTATTATTTTTTTGTTAAAGCATCTAATGAATTTGAAAAAAAAGATTAGGCATTACCTTTCACAATATCGGTTTCGGACTAAATGCATCCATCAATTTCAATTTTTAGTCCATTAGCAAAGAAAGCAATCAAAATTTGAATTTGAAGGTAAAATTTTATTCTGCAAAGGAAAAGTCTCTTTTTCTTTTCACATCGTTTAAAAAAATCAGAAGTCGTGAATTTCCAGGAAATGCCTCAAAAACCAAATTAGGGCTTATGACTCCATTTAGTATTATCCACCCTTTTCCCAAACACACATGACAGTAGGAAATAAAAAAGAAACTTCCAAATCCAGATTCTTGCGTGGGCTTTACTGGTTGCCACTATAAAAATCCAAGAGGTTACAGATGAGTCTTTGTAAATGTCAACAGATTACTCTTGAGCCTCTCAGTTTTGTTCCTTCATCAATGATGTACATGGATTGATGTGCATAGGTACATCTGTATGCTTGACCAGGTGTGCATCATTATATTTTACTTGGGTCCATTTAGGGTATTCAGGAATTACTGCTTGACTAGCAGTTCTTGAAATGGCAAAATCTGTTTTAGATGCAGGTCAATGCTATTGACTATGATATGATTTAGGGTATTCAGGAATTACTGCTTGACTAGCAGTTCTTGAAATGGCAAAATCTGTTTTTGATGCAGGTCAATGCTATTGACTATGATATGATTTAGGGTATTCAGGAATTACTGCTTGACTAGCAGTTCTTGAAATGGCAAAATCTGTTTTAGATGCAGGTCAATGCTATTGACTATGATTGATGTGAGGTCATGATGATTGATGTAAGAAACCAAGGATAGCTCAAAACAGGATTATTTTAAAAAAAAACCACCTTGGATTGAATCACTACTTTGAAAATTCAACGGAACAATATGTTTTTGCAAAATTTTGTCAAAAAATTAAAGTGATTGGACCCATTGTGAGTTTTTTGAATCTGTCCTGAAGAACAGTGCCTCCTGAATAAATGAACTGCAAATTTAATGGAAAGTTAACTAAAGAAGCTTTTGAGACAAGGAAGGCAGACAACTGGCACGTTCAAAAGTATCAATGGTAATTCAATGCAGGGAGGAGATGTGGTGTTGTGGTTAGCGCAATTTCCTTTAGTGAGAGAGGTCCCAGGTTTGATTCTCCTCCCCGACCTTTCTCAAGGAAACTTTTAGACGTTAATCCACACCCACAGACAGAGAACCATTCTGATACCGGACTTGAAATTGCCTTTCGGAAATGATTTGGACGATGTGATGGCTGGCTTCGCTGGCCGGCGAGGCTCAACCCTCCGACCCTAGCACCAACAATCCAAAAAAAAATGTTTTGCTGCTCCTATTTACTTCAATCATTTTGTAAGTAATTTTTCTTTAAGGATCATTCATCTATAACGACCATTTCATCTATGATATTTCAACAAAACTTTCAGAAATTCAATGATGGACCCTTGAAGGGGGCCGTTTCAAGGAGTAAGTCAGCTTACGATTACGCTTGTCAACCATCAGCCGACCCTACACTCTAAACCGTTTGGGGTTTCTGCTTCACAACAGAACAACATTTCCAGGTCACTAAGTCACTAATAAACATTGCTATAATTAGTGATGGACCGAAAGGGCTCATAACCGAAACCGAAAGTTTCGGCCGAAAGAGGGCTTAACCGAAACTGAAACCGAAAGCAGTGTTCATTGTTTACAAAATTGTTCAAATGCAAAATCTGCCTTAAAAATTAGAATCTGTGCAATGTTGGGTAGTCGCAAATTTTGAAAAATCTTAAAACTTAAATTTCAGAGGTTTTTGGACCAATTTTTTTTCGATTTTGTTGTCAAACTCCATTTTATATAGTGCTTGTCTGCTTTCGGTTTCAGTAGGGATAACCGAAACCGAAACCGAAATTTCGGCCGAAATTTCGGCCGAAATTTCGGCCGTAATTTTGGCCGAAAGCGCTTTCGGTCCATCACTAGCTATAATACAGTTAGATAAAAAGCATTGAATTTCCAAGTTTAGGAGGCTGAATTGAACGTCAGAGTTAAGAGTTTTTTTTTTTCAGTACGGTACATAAATTTGAGAAGACATAACTTTTCACTCCAGTATTTGATTGGAGTATGTTTTTTGGCTCTTCCAAGCAAGGTCTCATTTGCAGAATAACGCAATTGACTTGATCCTACTGTATATTGGTAAATTGTAATTCTCATGCCTAGACTCTCACTCCGCGAAATTCAATGCTTCTTGAGTTGGTTTGTTTTGTACAGCTCTCGCAGCTTCTTCTCCTTACATATATGAAAATAGCTCGTACCTACGCGTTTCATGGCAAAGCAAGCGGTTTGGACTGGAAACTGAATAACTTGAGCGAAAAAAGCTTGCACTTTGGTATCGGATAAACTTTCTAACCCATCGTAGTTCATTCTTTGGTAACGCTTTTGATCTTCTCGACACATCGCAGACATGTTCAAGTCAAAAAGAGGACTTGATATCAAGTTCTCCCATTGTGAGCCCATTTCAACCATGATTTGCTCTTCATGGTTAAATTTTGCGTGGAGAAGCAACGTCGAGAGTGCGAAAAGAGCGATGACGACGGTTAAGACTGGCTTTGAAAGCCTCATTTGTGGAGAGTGAAACCTGGTTGATTCCATTTGTGTTCTTGTCGAGTTTTGCTAGAAAGTAAAAGAGAGATAAATTGCGTATCAATTTGAACAATGGATGAATAGAAGAGAGAACATGTACTTATGTAGGTCAGTCGTTGAGAATTATTTGCCAGATATTGCGCAGCGGAGATATGTTGGATCCATTTTTATTTCATTCAGGAAGTCCCTGAATTTGAAAAAGAATTTCTTTTCATGGTGCCTTTTTAATGGCTTAATGGCTTGTGTCAGTGTTGTAGATGATAATGTTATATTAGTCATGGCACGGGATAGTACAATTATTTGATGCTCCATCTTGAAAACGTCAAGCTTATCTTCAATTATGAAGTTGCGCTTGAAACGCGCAACAGATGGAGACGTATAAGACAGACAAGCCAAAATAAATGGATTCCTTAGAAAGGAAGTCTGTGCAGGCAAGTTGCAACAAAATTGCAATTTTGTTGCTTTTGAAGGATTTGCTCATTTTTCGGAAGAAGCTCAAGAAGTTAAGCTGTTTCTCGGGAGTTGCAGCTGTGGCTGTGATCTGATGAAAGCTCTCCTCTTCGAGAGGATATTCGTGGATTGACTTTGTATTAAGTGATCAAGCCACAGTATCAAAACAAAGGGAAAAACTGTTCAAACACCTTGCAAGAAATAAGGGTTCGAGTTTTGGGTTCTC
This sequence comes from Tigriopus japonicus, assembly GCA_010645155.1. Classification (NCBI taxonomy): domain Eukaryota; kingdom Metazoa; phylum Arthropoda; class Copepoda; order Harpacticoida; family Harpacticidae; genus Tigriopus; species Tigriopus japonicus. The sequence continues at coordinate 29,621 of JAAGOF010000079.1, forward strand.
GGTTTTTTTCATAAAGCTCGTCTTAACTTACGATAGAGAGGAGGCAGATTTCAACGCGCGATGGGCAGTCACTCTATTGAAATCAAAACAAGAAAAAGATGTTCACACCTTACAGCTCATCAACCTCAAACTTTTGCGAACTGTTTTGCGTTTGCCAATTGCAGGTCCAACAACGAGCATTAATTTTTATCTCACCCTCGGGGTTAACGCAGGTTCGTCTGTTTAAGCTATCTTAAGCCCTGACTAATGCATGTAACTTAATACAAGGACCCTCCAGCAAGGAATGGTCACCTTTTGCATTCACCCGCCAACTTAGGCCTAACTATTGGCAAGCGCACAGCTCATGTTTACAAAAATCTGCTCGTCAGCTGCCCTCGTTGGAGGCTTGTCAACAAATCTCAAATGCTGTTCCTTCCCGTACGCGAGTGTTGTCGCTTAGTGCTGAAATTGCTTGTATTGATCTAAAACAAGTAACTAATGTCAATAACAGAGCAATGGTCCTAGATATTAAATGTTTGAGAAATAGTCATGATAAACAAGTTCCGGATTATGTTAATGATGTGGTTCCCAAAAGTATCTAAGTAACTTCCAGATCAAAAGTCACTAGTATGTATGTACGTGTGTAATGTTTAAATATGGTGGGAAAGGGGGTTTTCTTTGGTGTTTTATGGTTAGTTTACATCCTTCATGGTGCTGATATTACTCGAAGCTAAAACTTCATGCTTAATTTCCAATGTTGGGGAACACCTATTCCATTTCTTTTAGTTTAATTTCCACCCCAACATTCTTAGTTCACATTCTTTATTGCTAAGTAATCTCAACAAGGCATTTTACATGTCAACTTTAAAATGATTTACATTGAGGGTCAATGTAACAACCTTGCTTCCTACTGTAAGTGAAGTTCGCATTAATTATCAAATGCTTTTTATTTCTACTCAATTGTTCTCAAACCACATGATAGCACATAATGAAAATGGCGTTGCTCACCAGGATCTTCATTTCCTTGATATATATATTTTCAGACAAAATATTGCACATATTTGCAATTATTGTCAAGAACTTGTCTTTTTTATTTAAGTTGCATTAAGAAAGAATCATTGCTCACTTATTAGCCTCTCATATGTAAAAAAAACAAGTTGGAAACCGACAAAAATGAAGCAACAGATCGTGCGTGCAAAAGTTACCCTTACATATTGCCTAAAAACATTCAAATCAGTTATGGCTACAAAGGACTTGTTTGGATTCGCTTTCATGATGAACAAGGCTAACTTTCTTACATAACAGTTTCAAGATGGGTGTACCAATTTGCACAGAAAAAGCATATTGAAGTCTACAAATTGTTGCGACAAGACAGGCATGGGACATGGACGAGCACGCAATAAGTCATTCTATTTTATCATTTGTCTAGTTTCTATTCAATTTAAATTTTGTGAAAACTAAGCTGCTTCAAACAATTTTCTTTTCAAAAGTTCAGATTTTTGCTCTTTGCTTTTGTTCCTTGTCCAATTCATGACTCTTATCGCATCATTATCCTACTCAGTCACAAGTTACAATGGCGTATTGCAAATTTCAAGTATCAAATGTGGTAAAAAAATCATTTCCGAAACAAAACAGAACCAGGCATGAGCTTTAATTTGCTTTCATTCCGTTTTGTTTGGTTTTATCTTTTGAGAGCCTTCATCAGATCCAACGATTGTTCACTATTGTATAACTGAAAGTCTATACAGAAAGTCTCCAGGTTTTTCTCCCCATTTGGAAGCCTTCATCAACCCATTTTACGGAAATTCGTCAAAATTTGGCCCACCTTTTCACCACATGATGTTTCACCACACCACTAAATCATCAAGTGGATGAACAGCAATCACTCGAAGCCTTGTTTTGAATTTTCAAGCGCTCTCGCGCCGGCCCGAAATCAGCTAGAGCTACTTCAACTTGCCAATAAACAACGGCAAAAAACGTTCAGATAGCCAAGAGGAGAAAAAGCTTCAAATTGCGTGTTATCTCATCTAAAAACCCGATTGCCGTGGGTAGGAAAACCTGTGCTTTAAGTTGCCATGATTATCTCATTGATTCAAAGGCTCTAAAGAACCTTTTTGAGCCAAGCTTGCTTGTGAATAGTGCCCAAAACCCCCATGCTCTGGCTTTTAACATTGATTTAGATGTTTGGCCACGAGAATTTGTGCTGTGCCCAGGCAAACTAAGGTGCTTTAGGCATATCAAAGAGTGGTTTTGAAACAGTGGTTTCATTTTTTTAATTGTTTTGAGGGGGGGGCATATTTTTTACGGCCACAAGGAATGGGATTGCCTATAAAGAGAGTTAATGATTAAAATAGTTCAAAATTACCATTTATATGAAATTTGATCTACCAATGAGTTACTTTTGGCAGATCTGTACAGCCCTTGAATAGTGGGTTGGTCAGGAATAGTAATTAAAAATTTGTCCAATCCTGCCTTAAATGCTGTTAGAGGATCAGCTCCTACATATTCAGGACTAATTCCCATTTGTGTTGGAAAAAAGTTCTTGAACTGATTTCAATGATCAAAACCAAAAATCATTTAAGCAATGGTACAATGCCATCAGTTTGTCAAGAAATTGCTTGTCAATGCCCAGTGATCTCTAAATTTCAAGAAAGCAATTGTGCTTGTGGCTCAGAAAGAATAGAAGAGCAATGATGAACTATTGCTACTCAACAATACAACAAGGACAACAAGTTCCTTTCCAAGTTTTGTTTAAGAGCAAGACCTGAAAGTTCCCACAGAGTTCATCTCCATGATAAACCAGCATCCATAGATAAATGGTTTCTGCCATTTTAAATACTTCTAAGGTACCTAATTCATGAGTGTGCAATGAGTTAAACAAACACAAAATATCTAAGGAACCATCAAAACTTCCCATTTTAGCATTTACGGGTCTCTTTTACCCATTGACTGATAAAATTTCAATACTGAATATTTTCTTGAAAATACCTTTTTCTCCATGCCCATTGAAAGTTCTGTAGATCTTCAGACCATCTTGGAAAAGACAAGAAAGTTGTCATATTAAGCATCATAGTTCAATTTTCAAAAATGTGAAGTCTTACTTAATGCCATTTGTGACTCTAAGTGGGAACATAAATTAGGTTTTGTACTTATTAATAACATTAGTTGTGAACTACTTAGATACTATCCCTTATTCATGTTCAGTCTAATAGTGTCTGAAATTATATATTTTCTATTCAATGTAAAGAAAAATGGCAAAAACTGCCAAGAAAGGGATATTTTGTTCAACCTTAATTCTTGCAAAACTGAACTTGTGCATGACAGTTTTGCCTAAAAAACAACAAATCAAAGCTTAAATACATTTATGTATGCCAAATAGTATCATATGAATGTATTTTATGCTTTTGGAATGGGTAAAAGAATGAAAATTGAAGTCTTGAGTTATCTATACACTTGCATTCAATGGCCTAACTTGGTGGGACCAAAAATGTCGTGTCGCTTCCTTGCTCAAGAGTCCTTGCTTTATACTACAGGCCACCAGGAGTCGACCAGATTCGAACCAGGGATGTTGCGGATATTTGGCGAATGCACAATCCTAAGGCTACGACCGCTTGCCTTAAAAGAGGCAAAAAGATAAGCTTATTTGATAGTGGTGAGGTGAAAGGGCTCTTGACGGAAACCGAAAATCACGACCAAAATAGAGCTTTTCAAGGAAATTAGAAGATTATGAATAGGGACAGGAACTTTAGACGAATAAACTTATTCGTCTTTTTTCGTCTTTTTTACGCTTATTCGTCGCAATAAATTTATTCGTCTTACTTGGATTTTATTCGTCTATTTTCGTCTAATCAGGCAGTTTCACTCAAATTTTTTCGTCTAATTAGTCAAAAATTGGATTTTTTTTCTTCTCAAATTTCAAAGCAGGCAGACACTTTTTAAAAACTTTAATTCCAAAACTTGGGCCAAAGTAATAGTTTGATTGTGAGTTGCGTTATTGCATGAACAAAGTTTGATCCACACTTATAGTTTAACTTGTAGAGTTTCCTGACAGACACAGAAAGATTCCTGTCTCTGCATCCCCTCCCCCACTCATTTATTTTTCTCTTTTTCGGTGACCAAGTAATGTATCCCTTTGGATTTTTGGATCACCATCGTAAGGACCGAATTGTCATTTATATACGCAATAGTTTTTTTTTGCATGATTTTTCCTTACGAAAATACATACATACATACATACAAGAAAAGGTCACTATTGGATTGAAAAGTCCAACTGGCTATGCGAACAATTAATGTGTCAGCAAACCTGCTTCTAAATGTAGCTTTATTGAAAACGTTGAAATAAGGGCGGTTTTGAACTCTTGATTTCTTAAATTTATATGTACCACTGACCCTTTCTTGCTCATTTGGCACTTTTCTGTTTGTTTATTTTGTAAATTTCGCCGTTTAACACAAGGGGGTAGCTGTTCCCCTCAATTCGGCCACACATTTTGTCTACTTTATGGGCAGCAGTTTTAACTCTCTTTTTATCCTCTTTATGGCCAATTCATTAATCTTTTTTGCCATATCAGTTAGTTTTTTCGTCTTTTTTGTCGTATTTGCCAGGTTTTTTTCGTCTTTTTGTCGTATTTGTCATTTTTTTTCGTCTTTTTGTCAGTTTTTCGTCTTTTTTGACAGTTTTATTCGTTTAAACTTCCTGTCTCTAATTATAAATATACACAAAATATCTTCAAAGTTATGTTGTCCAATACTTTACAGGTGGCAAGTCGCATTTTAGATATTTTTGGACCGAAAAAGTCTTCGATTATTCTCTAAAACTCGATAATTTTTGTGTACGCCTTTAATCGCTTGCGGTATGCATAATCGAAACCGAAAACAAGCTATTGGGACATCAATAGTATCAACATACATCAATGCATCACGCATCGTTTTTACAACACGAGATGAAATGCTTTATAAAAAGGTCTGACAAACAAGCCACTGAGTGCATTGAACCATTGATTAGCACATGCTATGAATTCACGAAATGTATCATGGACGGCTGGTTTTTTTTGCACAAGAGGTTAAAAGTAATGCATTTTAAAAGACAGGATCTTTAACGACCATTCCAACTCTCAGAGAAACTGGTTTGATTGCCAATCCGGTACAAAAACATTATTCTTTCGTGAAAAGCGGTCAAAACAGTTTTTCCTCCATCGACACAATCTGACACTTTTGAACTTCAAATCAAGCAATAAATCCTGCTAATCTCAAAGCAAAAGCCAAGGATAAGAAATGACGCTGAGTCATAACTATGGACAGGAAGTTAAGACGAATAAGACTGTCAAATTAAACGAAAAAAGACGAATAGAATTGCCTGATTAGACGAAAAAAGACGAAAAAATTGACCGATTAAACGGAAAAAGACGAATAAAAGTTCCCAGCAGACGGAAAAAAAGGAAAAAAATACTTGCAAAATTGAAAAATGAAGGCGAATGAACTTATCTTTTAAGAAAGAAGAAAAATTAAATGTCCGTCCAGACGAAAACAGACGTTTAAAGCTGCTCCCATAAAATAGACGTTATGTATGTCCCAATTGATAAGGACCAATCTGTCTGAACTGATGTGATTGCCAAAAACGGCGAAATCTAGAAAATTTAAAAAAAAGGAAGTACCTAACGAGCAAGAATTAGCCAGTAGTACATATGTCAAATAAAAACCAAGAGTTAAAAATGCCTTTTTAAAGGAATTTTTTTGTACAGCTATACTTAAAATCAGATTTGCAAATCCAATAATTGTTCTGATGGCCTTTTCAACCCAACAGTAATCTTTTCTTTCTGTGTCTGTGGAGCAACTGTACGAGTACAAGTTAATTTATAAGTGTAATTAATTTGTGCAAACCCGCAACTGACAATCAAATTTTTACATTGGCCTATGATTGGTGGAGTTGAACTTCTTTGCAGTTTTTATTTGCTTGGAAAATAAAAAAACCGTTGCAAGCGCTTGAAATCTAAGAAAATTCAAATTTTTGGCCAATTAGACGAAAAAAACGAGTAAAATCCATATTCGACGAAAAAAATTTCGCGACGAATAAAGGCTAAAAAGACGAATAAGTTTATTCGTCTTAAGTTCTTGTCCCTAGTTATAACCCTTCCTAAGGCTCCCTTCCTCCCCAGATCGAAATGATCTTAGTGTGTAATCCTAGTTTTGAGTGTGAACACCTATTAAGAGCAAGGTTGGAGTAAAATCCTCCAAGAGTGTGAACAACCTCAAGGCTGCCCTTCTGCTACCTGGGACACAATTGGAAAGGATGTGGTACATGGATCCAATGGTGATGCTAAGGGCCGTCTCCATAATGTTGTGAAGGCCACTGGAGATTATTTTGTCTGAAACTTGAACTATATATGCTCCAATATATGGTTTACTTTTTACGAATAAATAAAAAAATCAGGCGAAACCATTTGGAGCTATTTGGAAAATTACGTTTGCTGTCCTAACACTTTCTTGTCGCCCTGTATTCTCTGAATACGTGCAATAAATTTATCAAGCTGAAATTTCCTGCTGGAACAAAAAAAATTGGGCCTTGCTTCGTATTGGGAAAGTTCCTTTTTTGAACTAGCCAAGTATTTTATGGTGTTTCCGAGATAAGTGGCTTTTTTATATTGATAAAGTCTGCCTTTTTGCCTTGAATTAATATAAAAAACACTCTCATTCTCAAAATGTAGCAAGTGCTTCTCGATTTTTACTTTTAGAACTTTTCACCTGCCATCAAAATTCGTTTCTTTTTTTTGAAAATATGAAAATGACCCATTGAGCGTAGATGTCAAATTGAACATTCTCACAATTCCTTGGGCTCGGTATTGAAGCACTAAAATATTGAGTGAAGCTCGTTAGATCCATCCATGTCGGCTCCTTGGAATATGTCTTGAAAAAAATCCAATTTTTAAGCGAGGGCAATTTTCTCACAGACCTCTATCGTGACAAGCAATGGTACACACAATGGATTGAAAGAAACAAAAATCAACTCATTACCCATGACCCATTTCTTTGCTTCTAGTTTATTCAAATGAGCCACTTTCTCATCAACATGTCAGCAAGGAAAAAGCCTGTTACATTCAATGAAATTCGTTTTGCAGACATTTATGGGTATTTTCGTGGGCTGAAGAGCATCCATAAAAGTTCCGTCAGTCCCTTAGTTACTTTCACAAGATAGAACTCTTGTTTCGTGTCATGACAATCCCTTTTCTCAATTTCTTTGTCAAGACTGGCTTTTGAAGGAGAGGTTGAAATTGGACACAGTGTACATTATAGGTCAGTTGTTGAGGGCAATTGAAGGTAAAGTTGAAGTATAGTGGAAGCAAAATAAAACAAAGTAGAATTGATCATCAATGAGTATAGACTTACCACGTCAGCTGAGCTTTTTCAGTCGCAAAAACGCAGCTTATATTCCGAGACTACACTCTAGCATGGTTATTTCTACTTTGTCCTACTATGCTTTCACTGTGCTTCAATTATACTTCCTAATCCCCTTAACAACAGACCTAAAGATTAGTTAAGACGTTGATGGGGCTGAGTCATTTCTAGACGACGATGGGTCTAATGTTAATACCTGGGTTGTTTCGGTTCTCGTACACGTTGAACTGAACATCTCAGTCCAGATGAGTAGCATAATTTTTTCATCTATGGAAGTGATAATGACTTTGCAGTTCCTCAGGATTAAAGAACAGTTCATCGTTCGGAATCAGAAGCCCGATTTCTCTTACCAGAGATGCAGGGTAAATCAGTGTTCCAAAAGCATTTTTGTTCTACATTTGCAACATTCATGTTACGTACCATACCTGGATTTTGAAGTTACGATGAAGTGGCCATAAAGTTTCCATAAAATTATGTTGTGAATAAAAATCAGTAACATTTTTACAGACATTTTAGATGACAGTTGGATGATGACGAGATGTCAAATGGTCTATTGGGAGGATATTGACAGACGAAAGAGAACTTTCAAACGCAAAATGTTGCAATTGAAAGGCGTCTTTGTTGATGCTTGTCAAAGATCTGTTAAAAATTGTCACAGATGGTTCAATGCTTTTGGGTTGGAAATGTCTGAGAAAAATAAAGGTCTTTGATGCCTTCTACTTTCAATCGTTGCACTTATTGAGGGCCTTTTTGATAGTCTGATCGTCGCTAAGCTCTTTCAAAGCTGAGTATATTCACCTTTACAGTTAGTGAGATCGCCTTTTCTCATAATTTTCTATTCTGTAAGATATGGCTATTAGGGCTCACTTTCCAATTTCTGCTCTCTTTTATACAGAGTCGAAGAAATCTGATGTTAATGATTTTGACGGAAAATAAATTTATTGACCGTCCTTAGCGTCTTTGTAAATGAAATGAGTTGTTTTGACACAGTGGAACAGACTTAGGGATTGTCATTTGCAAGTCCAGTCTGTATCGGTTTGTCTTAAGATTGTCGTTTTGTCTTTTCATAGTTATACTTGTTGGTTATGGCTAATTTGGTGCAACCCTCATCCATTTTTTCCCTGACCGACGAGAAACCGAGGGAATGCTCAAATATTCCAGTTCTGAAATGAAATTCTCAAGACAGAAATTGCATCTAAGGTATCGTAAAATGCTCTGGAAATAATAACAAATAATAATTCCATTTCGAGAACGCTTTTGCATTCATGCACATTATTATATTACAATTTTCAAGATGCATTTATATGAAAATTATTATAGTTTTTGCTTTTCATAGATTAAAAAAAAGTTATTGAGAACTTGTATGCCAAAAAATATGCCGGTCAGATTAAAGAATAGCCATGTGCATCAATATTTTTGATCACAAAAAGCAAGGACATATCTAACTTTATGTACTTTGATTCACACTTAAAAATTTGATTTCGTGGGGCTTTTTTACTCGAGGTCAAAAAGCAGCCTACTAAATATCACCGTTATCAAACGGCTTTGAATCAATTGAAATGATCGAGAAAACTAGCTGAACCAAAACCTATTGTTTAAATTTAAAGACAGTTCCTCAGAATCGTCATTTTATGCTCTTTAATGCACAAGTTCCATGGTCAAATCAGTTGATTTCACATTTAAATTCTATAAGTGGTTTGGAGCTGGTCAAACTTATTTTGTTCCTGTTTTCTTCTTGAACTCAAAACACGGTAACACTGTTTGTAATGGGTGGAATGTTAACGTACTTAATAACTTTTTGGATTATGCTGAAGTCAATTAGATTAGCAATCCTCCAGTATTCTTCTGGCCAGCTACTGCGTTTCAAAAAATTGATAACTGAGATCATAGCTTGGATGTAAATTGCACAAATTCAAACAATTCAAGTTTACTGAAGTATGGTTAAAAGAACCATGCTCAAGTGTAATCTATGTAAGTACGTAAGTTGCCTTTGAAACGGAGCTTATGTACTGAGACTGTACTCGAGCATGGTTAATTTGACTGTACTAAAATATACTACTAGAGTTATTTGAATAAGAACAATCAAACATTCAACTTGTGGGCTGTTAATGTGACTAGATTGGTTACACTCATTTTTTCCCCAAAATATGCTAACATACGACCCAATCGTACAACTCTTGTTCGACTCGCTCTTGTTAAGAGTGTGACGAAGCCTGTTTTTCACTCAAGGTCAAGTATTGAGTGCCCCAAAAATCTAGCCATGCATCTTACTCTAGTAACAAGTACATGCCGGTGCGCATTATCTAATCGCTCTGAGTAGATTGGTCTCCAAATTTTGTCAGTTCAATCATTAAAGAGAACGTGAATTGTGGACGTGGACCTACGTACTTCCAACATGAAAGTGTCCTCTAATTATTTCCGAGCCACCCATCCTGCCATCACATTTGTGATAGTGTTTGGCTTGTTTTATTGTATCGCTCTAATGGCTTACATGCCCAAGTTCCTCACGGCTGGATCACATTTGGGTCCATTGGGAACGGCCTTGGAACACTTTGCCAATAACAATCCTGAATTTACAAGGTGAGCACTTTTCGAAGAACCTTCTGATCGGATGACAACCACAGAACTTCAGACAAAAAAGCTTCGTGAACACAAATGATTGGCGCTTCCGAGAGCGGCGAGTGCGATTAAATGAAAAGAAAATGGTCTGCGATGAGACGGCAACATATCTAAAATGCGCTCAGAAAGTTACCAGAGGGATGCAGATGTCAAGATGGTTTCCAGTAGAACCATCCTTTGACCAACTGGATGAGCTATGGTTATGGGATTCAAGATGCAAAATGCAATGAATTCAGGGCCCTCGAAGAGTTGAGGAGATAGTTCAATGAACTTAGGAGTAGTGTCTTCTCACGACCTAAAACCTCGCGTTGAGCAAGATCTTGATTGAAGTTTTCTTACACTTGTTAGAATCTTGAATTTGTGACATGCAAATTGCCGTTTCTGCTGCGTAATTGGTTGTAATGAGCCATCCTCTGTCGAACGCCTGGGAAAAATGATTTCACTCGCAAAAGCCGACGAAAACATTGATATTGGAGGGGTTGTTGTTATGTGAGGATGTAGTTTGAAAAGGAGTCATCTTTGGTTTGGGGCAAACCATAATTTGGTACAAGTAATTAAATCAATAGCCCATGGTTCAATAGTGTACTTGTATATTTTCCAAACAAATGATTAGAATAAAAGTCATGGCTTTAAGAATTTTAAGTTGAAATATGGCGTATATATTCTGCAGCCTTTTTTCACAATATTTTTTGTTCTGCATAAGGTCGGTTGTTGAAGGGATTTGGAAGTATGATTGAAGCATAGTGGAAGCATAGAACAAACTAGAAATATACCCATGCTAGAGTTTGGCCTCAGAACATGGTAGTACGTTTTTGCGATTAAAAAAGCAGCTTATGTAATGAAACCATACTCGAGCATGGCTATTTCTAATTTGCCCTATATCTAACCTTAATTACCTAATTAACCTAAAATTATACCTATCTAATATGCCCTAATATGCCTACTCTGCTTCATCCATACTTCCAAATGTCCTCAACAACTGACCTATTGAATCAATGAACTGAAGTAAGCCCTCCAATGGCTGTCATTTTTAACATCAAAATCAATAGCCTGACTATTTTTATTTTGGTGTTGTCTTCATTTGGTGCCCCATCTTGTTTTTTCCTGTCGAGGTCTTGATTTTGATATCCACGATTTCTAACGTAAACGAGCCCATTTTAATTAAAGCAGACCAAATTCAGAAGTTACATTTGACCAAAAACATCGGAGATAATTAGGGTTGTGCTTCTCAAAACTGAAGGCATACATACAAGAAAACTAATGGATTTTGAATGAAAAGATATCTTTTTTGGTGAAAAAATCGGATACCAAATCTCTCTTTGCATATTGTGTCATACCACTGAAGTTATATATTTGTTCTTTGGCCCTTTCACTATTGACCCAATTCCATTCCATTGGAGCCTTCTTCAAGTATTTGAAAGTTGAGTTTAGTTTACAATCTCTCCCATTCAAGATCTCCCGATTTCAAGTCTTTCTTTCAAGTCCCAACAATGATTTCTCGAAAATGAATACAACATTGAAACTGGCGAGAAGTGCAAAATCACGATTTTACGCGATTCAAGCCGAGTCTGGCAAAAAAACCTGGCTTGCTGCATCATCTTACTTCTAACGGTATGGCTCATTTTAGTACATGGAGTAAGTACGTAGATCAATGAATAAGCAACGAGCTTGAATCGAGTTCAGGTAATCTTTGGTACCGATCTTTAACCTTTTTAAGCTCTCACGAAGGATTTGTGAGTATTTTATTGTTTGGGTGATCTTTGCTTCTTGACCTCTTTACTCTCGTGCAATTAAATGGTTGTCCGTGTTCATTAGCAAACACTGCAGTTCATTCGTAATAAACGTATCCGCTCAAGAATACGATTTTGGCCAGTTTAGCATACATACCACCTACCTCGAGTCTTGTAAACCTTTCTGGATAAACACTTCAGCCTAAAAATGCCATGCAAGATGACAGGTTCTTTGAAAGTAGTGTTAACTTATTTGTCGTTGGGTCTAAGAGGATGAAATTTCTGTGACGTGATGGTTGACTCCATCAATATGGTCAAATGATAAAAGACGAAAAAAGGACAAACTAGTAATTGGGGAAAAATATTGTTTTAAAACTTTAGAAAATAAAGGATATTGTAAAAATTGATTTTCAAGATTTTTCCAAATCTTTAAGCTCGTGAAACCGTTAAAGGTAGGCATGGATCACGGAACTAGAAAATATATATAGTAATTCTTGTCTTGTGAAATCGTTGTGAAATCTCAAGAATATTTTGACGTTCTTGATCTTGAACAGTTAGTTTTTAAGGCATTATTGGGAAAGTGCTTCGTTGATTGTAACATTAGTCAAGGATAATTGATCAATTGTGTGATTTTTTTTCAGACGAGCATTCCATTACCTTCTGCTGGTTCACGTAGTAGAGGCCTTGTTGGCTTTGAACCTGGCCTTATTTTGGCGTCAACTTACCATTGTCACCAGTTTGAAGTGGACCTTCAGTGTGTTTATCAACGGTTACTTCTCCATGCGATATCTCTTTTGGCCCGAATTGGCCAACAACAAAGAAACGAAAGAAACAACCAAAGACGTCCAACGAACCAAGAAAAACCGCTCAAGCAAAGGCAAACGATTCTATTAAAAACAGCTCCATGAACAGCTTTAAAGGTTTATTGAATAACATCCAGATCATTTGCTAACGATATATTTGATACCATTGTGATTAAGGAAGGGCTTGAGCTTGTCTATCTCTTCGGGCAACGGGAACAAGTCCAAGATTCATGAATTCCGGTCGCTCCAAAACTGTCTGGAAGGTCGACATAAAATCAGCGGCCAAGGCTTCGTCGATGAACCTAAAACGAATATAAATTTAAATGGGCAAGCAATGAACCCTGCAAAAAATGTCAGCTTAAACGTCCTGATCAGCGCCTCTCGTGGTCAAATTGAAACATAGTTGCCAGATGATTATTCATAATGCCACTCTTGAGGACTTCTCCACGAGAGTATTCTTCACAATAAAATTTCTACAAAATATGCGATTTTGGTAACATAATGCCACTACAAAGAAATAAATACATGAAGAAAAAATCATGAACTTTTCACACTTGAAAGGTTCAAAAAAGGGTGGCATAAATACTCACACCACTAGCTGGCAACTAAGTTACATTTTTCGCACAATTAATTTGAATAAAACTTTCAAATTGACAAAAAAAACAAAACGCAGTCATGCAAGTTCCCCAGGACGTTCCAGGACGTTCCCAAACGTAAACGACTAAAGCAGGAGAAGGTCAATTTCAGAAAAGTTTCCTTTTTTACTTTAATATTTGGGTTTTAACATTTCCAGGTAATATGAAATATATGGGAATATGGCACATACACACAAATTTGTTCAGACCAGCAAAGAAACGTATTCTGACAATGCCGTTCTTCTCTTTGAATTTTCAGTTGATTTCGGTAGTAATTCATAAAATCATTCATATTTCAACCCAGAAGTTTGTTTAGCCAATGAGAGTGAATCTTACCTTCGGTCAAAAGAGAGGGTTGATCGCATTTGAGTGCAGGGCTTTCCAGTGTTTGGATTGATCTGGAGAATGCCAGATCCCACGGCCAAAATTCCTACTTGAGGTGGATTAATGATGGCAGTGAACTCTGTGATGCCAAACATGCCTAAATTCGATATGGTAAAGGTTCCGCCCTAGAAACACATGAACAATCGAGATTAAGATTGAAATGATTCGTTACAAATGCTGTTTGATATATATGGTGACTATTCAATCTGGAATGATCCCTTATTGAACTCATCAGTTTTCTCATGTTCATTACTTTAGTTCAAATATATTCTAAATTACAATTGCTCGAAACTCATTTTGTAATTAGTTGATCGTTTTGTAACGAATGCTTCTTGATACTCAACACATTATATGAGCTATGATAGAAATTACTAATAAGCTCAAATGAAATGACATGAATCAAAATCACTCTGTGCTTTAAATCTTTAAAACAAGTGCACGAGTTCAAATGCTGTGCATCACACTTACAGGGTTGCAAATAATTAGAGATGAGAGACATAACTTAAGACCTTAGCCAAAAATCATATATACCTTTCATTCCCTATTGGTGTCTTCCTCAAAAGCTCAGAGTGACAGAGGCTTTATTCAGAGACTCACCTGAAACTCCTGAAGTTGTAGTTTTCCCTCTCGGGCTCGAGCTGCCAAATCTTTCACATCCTTGGAGATCTGATCAAGTGACTTATTGGGTACATCTTTCACAATGGGCGTAATCAAACCGGCATCTGTAGCCACGGCCACAGACACATCTACGTTAGACATGATCTGCAAATCGAAACAAAAATCATTTTACACTCCCGTAAAAGCCGCATGAACAATCCATCCTACCTGGAAATCCTCTCCAGAAACATTCAAGTTCATCTCGGGCACATATTGCAATGCCGTGCCCACAGCCTTGATGATAAAGTCATTCACCGAGACCTTGATGCCTCGAGCTGCTAGATCTTTCCGGAGTTGCAGAATGCTATCAATGGACGTGTTCACGGTTGCGTGACCGTGAGGAGAGGTTTGCTTGGATTCCGTGAGACGTTTGGCAATCACTGTTCGCATCGACGTCAAAGGAATATCTGTAAACCCAGTGCTAAAAATAGCAAACAGTCATAAGTGTTGGGTTATCATTTGGGGTTGAAGACTTTCCTAGTGAAATGGTAAAACAATGCTAAAATAGGAGGGAAAACTGGTTAGAAGGTAGGGGTGTAGGTGCCTTCAATTTCTATTTTGGAGATCACGTATTTTTGTGCTCTCTGTCAGTCATTTTCAAAAATTGAGACCTCTAAAAGACTCGAAATGTGAAGTGAATTTTATTTTAAGAAAGAAGTTCTGGCTTTGGCAACAATATTAAGACCAGTTAAATTCAAATATCCGGGGACTTTTGCCCTTGTTTTGCCTCTATCTAGTGACTGATTTTTAAGCGTCCATAAACCTCATTCACTTTCCAAAACTGGCAACCCACAATCATCCTTTTCCTTGATTAACAATTTCAATAAGTAAATTTCAGTAAAATAAATAACAATTTCATTCACATTGAGCTCGATCATAGCAAGCATAAAGCATATCCAATAGCAATTTCTGTACCGAATGTGATTGTGATTTTAAAGCAAAACAAACTATATCGAATTCTCATTGAACTAATTGGATTTTAGCACCTATCCAAAGGGTAAAAATGTTGTTTGACTTCATATACTTTTTCATACAATTGCTGGCACCTCTTCCTTGCCTTTCCGCTTCCAAACTTACCTTGGTTTTCGGGCTTTGGATGGAGAGGCAGCCTTGGCGTCTTTCTGTCCTTTGGCCACTTTTCCTCCCGCTTCTTCGGTCTTGACTTGAATGGGCTTCAAATTATGATCCTTGATGTACTGAAGGACATCCCCTTTGACAATGCCCTTGGGCCCAGAGGCCTTCACCTGATTGGCCTTGATGCCATATTGAGCCATCAGGAAGTGCGTGGCCGGGCCAACATTGGACACGTGCTCAAAGTGATGTGAAGACTCCAAAGTTCCAGAACTACTTGATGAAGCAATGGATCCGGATTGGGTCTGAGGAGCGGCCTTTTCCGTTTGTGATGATGAGGAAGTGGTCTCTTGGGCTGGAATTTGCACATCTTGCCAGTCTTCGCCCTCTTCTACGGTCATGGCAATGAGTTTGCCCACTTCGACCCCACCTTCGCCTTCTTGGACGAGGATCTTGGCCAGAATGGCTTCGTCATCCCATTCCATGGCCACAACAGCCTTGTCCGTTTGAATCTCGCATAAAACATCACCGGGATTGATTTTGTCACCCTCCTATAAAATTTTAAGAATCAAGTCTTCAAAGCTCAATCAATAAGGCAAGGAGATAACAAAGACTTCATGAACTTAATAATGTTTTGCCCCTTTTTGCTGGAAATTTCCTGGTGGGTTAGGTAAAAAAAAAGTCTTGAAAATGAGGTTCGTGGAACTAAAAACCTTTTTCCCGTAGTGTCGATCTGACTTTAAAAAAGCGTCTCCACAAATTTTCTAGTGAACACGACGATTTCAAACATAATTTTACAACTGTAAAAAGAGAATACAATATTTTGGACGAAAAGAACAAAACCGATCACTTTATTTTGACCTAACAAGGAACTGAAATGAAGGAGGACACGAAAAGAAAGGATATCTCTAGTCTGGAAAAACAATTTGGGAGCCCCTATTTGCAGGATGAATGGCAAACTATTTTTTTTCGGGGAATTTCTTTTCAAAAACATGTTTTAGCCATCCCTTTTAACAATTTTTTCGGATCCTTTTTTTTTCAAAAATCTGTTTTTCTATCCCTTTGTTTCGGGAAGTTATCTTCAAAAAGTGTTTTTACTTTACCTCATTTTTTCCGGATTTTTATTACTTTCTTTCAGCTAATTTCCGCACTCAATAATGCATAATGCCGCTTGCAATGGGTCTTACCTTGAAATACCATTTGACTATGGTGCCTTCGGTCATGGTTGGCGAGAGCGATGGCATTTTGACTTCGGTTCCAGGAGTGGATCCTCCCGTGGGTTGAGAACTAGAGGACGAAGAAGATTGACTTGGACTGGCACCTTGGGATTCATTGGAAGCTGAGGTGGGCGCGGATTTGGCCACTTCTCGCCAATCTTCGCCATCTTCGGCCATCATAGCAATCAGATTGTCGACCTGGTTAAGAGTTAATCAGAATATTAATGGGTTAAGCCAAAAAACATATCAATTACGAGTCTGCTCGACCTAACGATACAATTGGACACAACCATGATAGTAGTAGAAATAGTAATAAAATAGCTTTTAATGCGAAGCTATTGTCAATTTTCATACTTTCGTACTAGGAACAAAACTACACGGAGTTCGTCAATGTACGTACATGAATTTCGTAGAATTTTCATGGAATGACTAATGAAAGTTTTTAGGACAATCGAAACTTCGACATTCCAATCAAACTCCGTTTTAAAGTGCGCGTTTGCTTTCGTTTTAAGCATTGAATCAATCAGAATTAGGGACTATGAAGACCATAAAACACGTGTATCATGCAAACCTTAACTAAACAACATCAGTCAAGGCTTCCAAAAGAGGAAATGAAAGTACTTTTTCTTTCAAAACTTTTTCAAAAAGCAGGACCAAAAATGCAAATCAACGAGGAAAAATGCACCAAATTTCGATAAAAACGCCAAATATGCAAAAATTGCAAATCAGCCAAGACTGCATTTTTATGAAATTTAACTGCACTAATTTTCAAATATTCGCATCTGGATCCAAATAGACACAACTCACGGGTAAGCTTCCACTCTCGGCCGGAGCCACAATCAAGGCCAAAGTCCCGTCGTCATCGGCTTCCAAGGCCACCACGGCCTTGTCCGTCTGGATTTCGCATAACACATCGCCCGCCACCACGCTCTCGCCCTCGGCCTTGTTCCATTTCACGATGGTCCCTTCACTCATGGTGGGCGAAAGCGAGGGCATCTTCACCTCCAAGGCCGAATTCACCCTGGAGGTAGAAAGACAAGCGGTCAAAGGCCCGACACGACCCGCCCGACAACCGATGAACGGGCTCAGAATGGGCGCGGCGGTTGGGCGCATCCGGCTCCAGCCAGAGCCACGACCGGCCCAGAATAACGCCCGTTGCATGGCCGATTCCAAAAGAGGTGATTCAACGAACAATCTGCGGTTGATGCTCCGTTCTAAAAGAGAGAGAGACACTACACGAAGTGGACAGCCATGATGAAGGAATGACTGATAACAACAACACGGGGAAGAACAGACAGAGAGACAGACAGGGTGGCTGGAGTTCAGATCTCACGGTAATTTTATACCAAAATGACCCGCATTTTGTGTCAAATCGTTTCTTTATTCGGTTTTTAGATCTATCTATAACTTTTAATCTCGACCTGACTTTGAACAATTTGGAAACAAAATCAAATTTGTTCCTCTCGCG
>JAAGOF010000274.1:4095-16882 GCA_010645155.1 Tigriopus japonicus
TTGCGCACAGGTTGCTTCCTGGCCATCTCCTTGACCTTGCGGATGTTCCCCGGACTGACCTTGCTGCTGGGCTTGCCGTGGTGGGTGCACTTGGTGGCGCCGTTCCTGTCCTTGGTCTGCCTGAGGATCTTGGCCACTGACTTCGGGTGGAGCTTCAGTTTCTTGGCAATTGCTTAGTTGGTCAACCCTATGCTGTTCAGGGCTTTCACCCCCGCCCTCTGCTCGTCCCAAATGTCCTTCATGTTGAACCTGGCTTTGGCGGAGGAGCGCTCGGACTTGGCGGATCTGAAGGAATGGGAATTTTTAGACTCAGAAAAAATTACTGCGATTTGACAAACTTGATTTTGCGTGGCGATTTTTGGACGAAAATCATCATGTTTTGGCTCAAAATGAAGCTTACAACGTTGTCTTACTGATGAAGGTGCCTTACCTGACGTTTGACATCTTCCTGGGGCCACAGAAGTCGGCCGCAAACCACTTTTAGGCCGTGAACAACAGCTCCTACAACTCCGTGATTTTTAGAGATATCCGTTCGTTTTTTCCCAGATTGGGAGGCCAAACCTAGCTTAACAGTTGGTAGAGATTTCGTAAATTTTCATGCAACAGAACCAGAGATATTTGAAAAAAGGTGGGAGCCGATCGAATTGAATACCCTGTAGATTGTTAATGGTGTGAGTTCATCTCGATGGCAAGGCTTGTTCTGTTGGTGATTCAGCCACATATCAAACGTCCATATACTTTTTCTAAATGTGAGTGAATCAAGCAAGTAAGATTTGTTAGGCAGAATGAAACATATCTCCACATTTGTTAAACACATAATCCAAAAATGTTTAGGGCACTAAGAACTGGTTAAAAAACCGCAAGTTGTGGTTTTGAATCACGTAACTTAACGTGTTCAACATCAAATCCCATCGCAAACGCAGTGCATGCTTGGTGACTCACCATTACGCACTAAACCCTCAATAGCAAGCCGGGCAGTTTCACACAGGGTTGACAAGAAATAACTTTAGGGACTCAAAAACACATGAAGAACAAGTCCAATCAGTGCCAAAAAATACCATGTGACCAGAAGACAAGCAGCTACTTTAAGAAAAGTAACTCTAATAGCTGGCTCCAACGGTTCTAAAGTACTTGCTATCCCGGAATTGCGCAGCTGTCACTGTACAGTTAAAGCAAGCATTTCTTGCTATTACTGCTCAAAGCTGTAAACTAAAATATGCCGTGATAGCAAGAGTTCTTGTTATCACTGAAAAAATAAGGAGACATCCTAATCTAGGAAAGGCAAAACTTATTAAAAGTACCAGCCGCCTAGTTATATTATTGACTACAAAACTAAACATTGTCTATGTTGATGCTTATGAAATTTGAATTGCATAATTAAGCAATATTCACATCCACATGACGTTATTGGGTCGTTCTCTTATAATCCGACATTTTTTCATAATTGCTTTGTTATGCGAGTTCATCCCAAAGAACATATGCTTGACAATTTGGTTCCACAATTAATTGTGAGGCACCAGGCTAAGGAGATCTGTAAGAAGTTGAATGTACATCCATAGCAAGAACTGTAATTGCACATCTATAGCAAGAATTGTAATTGCAAATCCATAGCAAGAATTGTAATCGCATATCCATAGCAAGAATTGTAATTACACATCCTTAGCAAGCTTTTCTTCACTGGAGGCAAGATTGCCAAGGCTGTTAACACCATAAGCAAGAACTCTTCCCACCTACTACTATGGCTACCAGGCTAAGACTTCTGTTAGAGGTTCAACACACACCCTTTGCAAGAACTGTAATTGCACATCCATAGCAAGCTTTTCTTCACTGGAGCCAACATTGCCAAGGTTGTTAACACCATAAGCAAGAATTCTTCCCACCTAGCACTATGGCTACCAGGCTAAGACTTCCGTAAGAGGTTCAACACACACCCTTAGCAAGAACTGTAATTGCACATCCATAGCAAGCTTTTCTTCACTGGAGCCAAGATTGCCAAGGTTGCTAACATCATAAGCAAGAACTCTTCCCACCTACTACTATGGCTACCAGTAAGAGGTTCAACACACACCCTTAGCAAAAACTGTAATTGCACATCCATAGCAAGCTTTTCTACACTGGAGCCAACATTGCCAAGGTCGTTAACACCATAAGCAAGAACTCTTTCCACCTAGCACTATGGCTACCAGGCTAAGACTTCCATAAGAGGTTCAACACACACCCTTAGCAAGAACTGTAATTGCACATCCTTAGCAAGAACTGTAATTGCGCATCCATAGCAAGCTTTTCTTCACTGGAGCCAAGATTGCCAAGGTTGTTTACACCATAAGCAAGAACTCTTTCCACCTAGCACTATGGCTACCAGGCTAAGACTTCTGTTAGAGGTTCAACACACACCCTTAGCAAGAACTGTAATTGCACATCCATAGCAAGCTTTTCTACACTGGAGCCAACATTGCCAAGGTTGTTAACACCATAAGCAAGAACTCTTCCCACCTACTACTCAAAAGCGCACACCAAAGGAAGCCAGAGTGGCCACGCGTACTAGCGCGTTCTTAAAAGTGCCGAGTGTAAGTGCTTCCCCAGACGGCGTAGGTTCGAATCCTGTTGGGGGTCGGATTGAAGCTGTCGGGAGTCGGGAGAAATCCATTCTCACACACCATTAGCAAGACTTTCCGTTAACACTGGAGCTAACACGCTTGTTGAGCCGAGGTTGCGTGTTTACTCACTGATATTCTTGTTAATGGTGTGCATAAATTCGTGTGAATTTAGGTGTTAGCGTTAGCAAGATTTTTTTTCCTTTTTTGGGAGTAGACTTTTCTCGACGAATCAGAACATTTCCTTTCGATTGAACCAAAGTCTTGCTAATGAGTTTTGCTATCCCGACGAGTCTTGCCAATCCTGTACTAAGCAGTACAAAAGTCTTGCTAACCCTGTGCAAGTGCACACACGAATATTTTCGGAGTGTCATTTCTCTGCTAGCCCTCTAGGTTCAATGACCGACAAATAAACAATCACAGAGCCCACAAGTTCCGAGCTATTAGGTGTTTCGTCTCTTCCAGAGTGCATGGACAATCTCGAGTCTTCTATTTTGACACTTCGCCATAGCTCCTGGGCCTACTAAAAAACACACAGGGTCCAAATTTGGGCCGTGGCCTATTCTTTGCCGACCCCTCCTCTAACAGCTTTTAAAGCAGGGTTAGATTCATTTTTTAATACTACTCCTGATCAACACTCCATTCAAGGTTTTGTCCAAACCTGCCAACAATAACTCGTTGGTAGATCAAATATGGTTAGTTTAAATTGTGCTTATGACTGAGTTCATTTGTTTTGCAGGAAATTACATTCCAAACAAGTAAAAAAATCACAGCCACACCAAAAAATGAAATTGAGATTTTTAAGTAACAAATTGTAATTACATTTTCACTTCACTAACAAGTTCTGGGGCTGAGCCCTTCACCTATTTATCCCTAAAATTTCAGCATTTTTCGGTGCGTAAACTAATGAACCCTGAGTAAAAAGCTTTTGGGCTTCCATGGCATTTTGCCCTCAAAAACAAAAACAGAAGTAGAAGAATAGTTTGTAGTAAACGGAAAGAGTTGTGGTACTCACTGGTTAGTGAAATAAAATGCGTTTCTCTGAACAAAAGCTTGGATTCATTTAAGAGATATCCACGCACAGGTTTGGTGTTCTGTATCCTTGAAACTTAGGTTAATCATGATCGGCCTTAACAATTTTGATCCCTCTTGAAAGCAATAAAGTTAGAAAAGTCGTAGCTTACAAGACCGTGCTTTGAAATTTGTTTCAAGAAGAAATTCCACTTACTACAACTACTTCATAGTTTTATGCGTTCTTTTTCATGAAGTGGAACAAAAGACTTTACTATCAAGATATCCAACTACTCAGCGTCACATTGGCTGTCAGTTGTGAATGGATCCTTGGTGGATCCGGTTCCGCTTGGAAGATGCACTATCCCTTTGGTGGTTTTCACGATTCCTCTTCCCGTGGTTTGCCGATACGTCCATTTCACAGCACTCACAAATTACCGGACCGCCGCAGCCCTCGAATATTTTGGAATTGAATAGTGGATGGTGGAAAGAGTTTCTCCCAGGTGGCATCATAAAAAACGTTATCACGACGATTTCTTGTTCATTTCCGAAAAAGCTCTTTCAAAATTATTTGAAATGGATTTACATTCTTAGTTATTATACTGTTACAAGTTTAAAAAGTCGTCAACTAAGACTGGACTGGACTCTCCTGAATGGGAAACGAATCTTTCTATAATAGCTTAAATTAGTTTAGACTAAAACTTAAAGACATTAAAGAATCATTACTAATCACGACCAGTAAAAAACGAAAGATAGGTCAAGAGTATTCTTGACCACGCTATAGAATTGGAGCATGCCGACGAATAAATACTTTAGTATAAAATATCCATATATATCAAGAAAAATATATCTTGTAAGATTTCTTGAAAAATATATCAAAGACGTTGGATTGATCATGATCGTTCTTCAATGGTTTTTTAATTGATTTAAACCATTTTCTTGCATTTTTGTGTTTGTACCATTTCAAAAATGATATTTTAAGCTCAAAAGAACATGATAATGGATTGATAGAAATAATTTATCATTAGTAACAATGAAACAATCCAATCATGAATAATCTTTTACCTTTGTCTTGTATGCGTTGCCAATGGACCAGTGTAATCCAGGTTTGTAGCCACTTTTTTAAATGTTGCGCTGGGGCCTCCCTCCCAGTTTTTTCCGCCTGTCTTAGCTTGGAAAAAGTGCGAGCGGTTCAGTTAAAGAGTGATTAATCACACTTGTATTAAACCTATCATCAAAATGAGTACAGAAATGACTAGGGTAGAGACATATGTTAGTCATCAAACAATCATTAATATAATTGGCTGACAAAATGCTAGACATTTTGTAATAAAAAATGATCATCTTTAGTTCATGACTTCTTATCAGTGATGGCAAATGGATGTATGCCGTGCTTCTGCCAACAGGCAAAAATGTTCGCAGAAAGTGGCAAACTTGATGCAGAAATTTGTAGACCTTTTCCAAATCATCAATTAAACTTTTTGAGTCCTGACTATTCCTTCCTCAAACTAATTTTGGATCATCAACATAAGATGAAATACTTGCTTTTGTAGCTTTATTAGGGAGAGCAATGAAAATGATGAAAAACAGCAGACCTAAAATGGGACTTTGTGAAATGCCACTCAATGATCCTTCAGCCTTAGGATCTGCTTCCTTTCACTAATGAAGCTTTCAATCCCAGTCTGGACCTTACCCTGCCTCCCACTGTTTGAGTAGATGAAGCAAGACCATGAATTATGCACCTTATCAGAGGCCTTGGTAAAGTCAAAATAAACTATATCAATTCGCTAATGACTCCAAGCCTGCCAAATGCCAATGACATGTTTTAAATAGTCAATCAATTGGATGATTGTACTAAAATGTGCTCGAAATCTGTGGTGTTCTGAGGGAAATGATATCATAGACTTCCAAATAATCTACAAGCTTCGACTTCATGATCTTCTCAAAAAAAAAATGCAAGCTGCAGGCCATGGAAATGTGCTTATACTTACAAGGATCTGTGCCTTAAAAAGTGCAACAACATGAGCGAACTATAATGAGGGAAATTTGCCCTGATCCAGGATTCAAAAGATTGAGTAGGAGAAAAAGGAACAAAAATCTGTCAAATGGCAAGAAATAACAAATTCATCCAAAGCTAAAATTTGCCATCCCTGTTTCTGAAAAGCTCTGTGCGCCCAACTCTCTTCAAAAAACGGAAGCGAACGTGTCATAAAACAAACGTATGTTGCAGAGTACGCACGAATGAAAGTTTGGAAAGTGTTCAGGTCCTTAACAATATTTCAAAGATTCCATTTGACATCCTTCACATTTTCTACACAACTTATATGAAGAGGACATCATAATAAAAAATGCATCCATTCTCAAACCTATTTCGTCAGATATTTTATGAAAAAATGACGTACAGCTGAAGATCATCGCATTGAGGTCTAAAAGTATCAACGTTTTGTGGTCAATCATTGACCTCTAAAAACAGAGGGGTGAGTGATAATTTTTGAGGGTCGAGCTATCTTCACTGCCATCATGAAAAAGGTCATCTACAGGGTGTACCACTTGAAACCTGGACTAGAAAATATACTTAAGGCAAAATGTATTTTTCTGAGAAACACCTTGTCAATGGACATCCACCTAATGGAAATAAGCTTATGCTTCTTTTAATCCTCTCCCACTTCCAAAATGTCTCTTTTTGGGGCCTCATTATTTCAATATTAATCATTGGCAGTAAATGTTGCTCCCTTCTTCTTGGGAGCTCAATTCTTATCCACTTTCCAATTTCAATGGCTTCCAAGAGAAAGAAAATTGTAAGCTGCAGATTTCAAGTTGCTAAATACAGTTTTCTGCCATTTTTTTATTAGCTGGACAAATTAAATCAAAGATTTAAACTTAAAGAGCCATAAAAATGAAAAAATACAAATGGCATCAGTATTGCTTTGCTCTCAAATTCTAAGCATTCAAGTTAATGCCATTTCATTTGCTATTTTAAGGTTTCCAGCCATTGTATAAGTCAGTTTGAATGTGTTCATATGCTATACCGTATGTAGGTCATTGAAGGTTTTGTTTTTTCGCCATTAATCTTCAACCCTTGACAGTTGGTAATAAAAGCCAAATTTAGTACCTTTATTCTAATATTGACAGCTATATTGACAGATAGAAGGCACCGGTAGAGAGTAGAGAGCTAGAAACAGTATCATTGTGTAGAAATAATTCCATTGGTATATTTTAGGGCTTTTCTATTCATTTTCATATGACACACCCTGCAGAAACACTTTCCGAGCTCTCTCTATGAGAAGTGACTCCCTTTTTCACCGTGATCAGAGGCTAGTTTTTAAGACGCAAAGATCGATCTCAAGATCGATCAGAAAAATTGAAATCAAAAATGTATGGGTGTGCACACTCCTGCCTGATGCTAATATGTCTAGTCGTACCCAACATTATGCATTTCCTTGGCTTGTAAGTATCAGAAGGCCAAAAAGCTGGATTTTATGAGACATGAGATATAAATTCAAAAAAAAAGACAAAATTTTGTCTTCTTATGTGGAGGCTGTTCAAGCGAGTTCTAGGTCGAATCTTTAAAAGGAAAAACGCAAGTTTCCACCTTTAGTTCTGAACTTCCAATCGAGTTGCGGGGATCTCATTGTAAACCATGATGTAGTCTCGGACTTCATCTTTGATCAACTTGGGATTCAAAAGGAAGAAATCTTTGGAATATGTGGTATCGGGAAAAGGCAGAACTCGATTCGGGTGCTTACTCGCGACCCAATAGTGATCAACCAAAGATTTGGTGCCAATCTCGACCATGTGAAGGTATATGGAGACGTCCAATGGAAGTGTTCCATTCAAGGTGGTCTGAAAAACTCAGTCCTAAGGTTTCTAGACATTCCTACGGATGTACAAAAGGAGGAGCTAAAAAGTGCAATTAGCTCTTTTGCAACACCTTACTCTACTGTGGAACCCGAAAGATTCAGTGAAAGAGAAAACCCAAGGATGGTGGGAATTTGGAATGGCAATGCCAGGGTCTACGTTCAAATCATAGCCCCAGTCCCAGAGTTTATTGAAGTGAACACGAGGAAAATTCGTATCTGGCACCATGCTCAGATTCGCAAATGTTACAAATGCGGTCTCACAACTCATTTGAAGGCAAATTGCCCTGAAAATGATAGTGAGAAAAATACCGAACAGTCTGGTCGTAAAAGGTCTGGTGCTTTGCACGATCGATCCGTTTCAGAAGTTGACACAACCGTGGACAAAGAGGAAACACAAATTGACGGTCTAAAACCTCTTAACGAGAGCGTTCCATCTGATGAAGTTGAGGAAACTCGAAAGAAAAGATGCTCTAAGCCTTTGTCGATGTCAAGTGTCTCCAAAGAGGGAACTGATCTGTTTTGCAATGACGATGACCAAGAGCAAGATAACGAAGAGCAGGGATAACCTATATAATAGTATAAATACTGGATACGAACTCGCGGAATTTCCTAGCTCGCAACCTCACACGGATGAGGCCGAGAGTTCGTAAGTAAACAAGAAGTACAAACGGCCATGTTGGAGTGGAAAATCAAACGGAAATCGACCAAGAGTCCAAAAGATAGTGCGCCGATNTTTTGAATTTTCAGCAAAATTTGTTTATTGCTTGATCAAGCAGCCAATGTAATTTGATAAATGTGCGAATGAGAAAACGACATTTAATGTCCGCCTTAGATAGCAAAAATATTCGACGAGGAATTTACTGTGCTGGCACTCTTTCAATATGTTAGTAGAATTTCTTAGTTTCCAATTGTGTTCAAAAATGGCATCTGCAACACAATTCAATATCATATTTCGTGCCCAGGTCCTGGTGAAAACAAGCAATAGCTTATCCAGGATCTGAGGAATATACTTATGTCTTTTTGTGTTATGTCTTTGTTATTTGAAGGCCACACCTCCATATTAATGATGTAACTGAAGAGACACAAAAAAATATTCCTGAAATAAATCATCATCATCATCATCAACATTTGAAAATGGACATATGCCAATGCCGGGCGTTTTGAACACTCGAGGATAAAAAATGCCAATTTTAGCATAAAGAGCATGTCATACACGTGTCAATGCAATCCCGCAAAAATTATCGTACCAAACGACTGGAAAAGTAGGAACAAAAAGTGTTTTGTCGCGCAACGGACGATTAATGTGTTTATTGTCCATAAATGAAAATTGTAGCAAATTGAAACTGAAAATTGTCAAGATTGGCTTGAACTGGGTTGATCGTTGGCTCCTGGTGAATATATTGACGAACTTGCTGAACACACATTGGTACTTGGATAGTCAGTAATGGCTCTCGAATTGTAGAAAGCAAGGACTCGATCATTGGTGAAATTCCTCATTGAAATATAAAATAGTCCACCACTTAAATTGATGAAACATGGACGAAAGGAAGGGTATAAGCTGCATAAACCCATTTCTTGGCATCCCACGACTTCCTTCGCATCACGAGGTCAGTAAAACCATGATGTCACATCACTTAGGAGCATGGTCTGAAGTTTCTCTTATTAAGTCCTTATAAACTTCATTTCGTGGCCCACTAACAAACTGTTGATTGACTCTAAATTGATCTCAACAGGTGGAATGAGTTAGATCAGTTGTAAGCTTTTTTTTTGAAGACCATGGACAAGTTTTTGTTGCTTGAGTTTTGGTCGTTTCTTGATGGCAATGAAGCACTCGTAGAACTGCTTTCTGTTGAGAAAATACGCACTTTTCAACTCCATGGAATCACAAGAGCCACCCATAAAGGCAAAAAGCCATCTTTGGGTACATTTTTCCAACATTTTGATGGAAAAATACTCGAGGAAAGCAAACGTCCTCGTTTTGTTTCCCAGACCATCATGGCTGACTAAGAATTCAGTCTGACTACGTAGCAACAGATTCAAAACATTTCTGTAGTCCAATACAGAAAGCCGGAGGTAACCAACAGTGTCTTTGATTAAGCAAAACAAAAAGTGAACCCTTGGGTAAAACCCTTTGTCTTTGTTTCCTGAACTTTTCAGGTTACCAAAAGATCGTTCCATAATTTGGAAATCTTTCGGAAAACTTGAATGTCGCATAAAGAGTTTGAATTTGGCCACCCTAAGGCAATTTCTATGTCTTGTTGATTTCGAGAAAGCCCGAAGACATGAGATAAAAAAATAAAAAAGGATGTCAACTTTGAGTGGTACAGGAATTTGAAAAAAATCCTCCGAACTCTCTGTGATCCAGGTGAATGATTTATCATAATGGCAGTCATTGCTAACAAACTTCCGCTTCAAATCTTTGCAATGCTGACGTGAACAGGAAAGAACAGAATCACCAGAAAAGGGCGGCGCAACACTACGGAGCACAAAATCAACAACCTTTTTTCTCACTGTGCTTATCAAATTACAGCCGAAATTTTGATTTCGGTTTCAGTTATGCTTAACTAAACCAAAAGCAGACATGCACTTTAAAGAAGCCGAAGATACTTTTGGTTCAAAAACCTTTACAACTTCTTTTGACCAAATTGTTTTTTTCAAAACTGAGTTTTTCATGATGTTGAACACATAATCAATTTAAATTTAAAATGAATTTTGCATGTATATAATTTTTCAATCAGTTGCTTGCAGTTTTGGTTAAGCCCTCTTTATACGAAAACTTTTGGTTATGATCTTGTTTGGTCCATCACTAACTGACATCAAAAATAAAATTTCTGCCCAAAAGCGCATTTGTCCATCGCTATGATTCAGACGCCACAATTGACTGCAGTCAAAAACAAGGCACAACCTAATGTTTAACTTAAGTATTTGTTTAGAGGACTTGTTTGAAATGGACTTTCAACTGGCAGCCAAAGATTTGCATGTGTCGCAATTTAGCAAGTACTTTGTAATTGCCTGTGTCATCATTGATGATACAGGTAATTACAGGTAAGTACTTGATGATTCATCAAGTTTCAAAAGTTGCCAAATTCGGCTAAGATGCTACAAAAATTTTCTTGTGGCCATTCAGCAGCCTCAAAAGTTGCCATTTTGTGGCCAAATTTCAACCGGTGGCCACTAACGTTTGTTCGTGGCTATCACCTTTCCAAAGTTACCTTTTTTGGAAATTATGGCCGCCGCAGCGGCCACCTGACAACCCTGGTTGGCACTCACATAATGATCAGCAGCCTTTCGATATTTTCCCGTTGCCATTAACTTTCATAAGTTGCCATTTGGCGGCCAATTCCCCCCCCGGCGGCCACAATTTTTTTCTCGTGGCCATCAGGTTTCAAAAGTTGCCAATTTGGCGGCCAATTTCCCCCCGGCGGCCACAATTTTTTTCTCGTGGCCATCAGGTGTTAAAAGTTGCCACTTTTGGAAATTTTGGCCGCCGCGGCGGCCACCTGGCAACCCTGGTACTACAGGACGAATTTCAGAGCAGTGTCCATGACGTCATCAATCCACCTTGCGTCGAATCATCACTGATCCGTCATTTATTCTAGGTTGAGAGAAGCTCAACATTCATTTTTTTTTTCCTTGCTCGTTCACGGGTTTTTAACCGATGCAAGGGAATGATTTCCCTGCAATGTTAGGCATTAGTTTTTATAAAATATTTGGTCATGCAACGAATTTGAATTTGCCGCTTTTGGACACCCCTGTATATAGGGTTGGTCAGGGACAGTTTGTAGGAAACGATTCAAATCACGTTTGAAACTTGACAAAGAATCATCTAATTTGTAGATTCGTCTGAGATGTTGAGGAAGAAGGTTGTACAGGTTGGGGGCTCGATTTAAAACTGAAAACGTCTTTAGATTTTATAGTAACTTATTGTCAATTTAAGAAGCTTTATACCTTGGGATACATGTAATACCTCTCCTCTCGCTAATCGAGTACTCTATTCCTGGGTTTGGGCAGTAGCCGTGTAGACATTTGAAAACGTAAAGAATTTGATATCTTTCGTACCGCCGTTGAACACTATAGGTCATATGTTTTGGTTGTATTGGTCTTGGAATGCTTGCTAGTTTACTTGAAGGTATGCTACAAAGTCTACTTGAGTGTAAACTTTTCATTAACTTTATAAACACAACTCCTTTTGTATGATCACGGAGTGGTGGTGATTGACTAGTTGATTTATTGAACAATGGTGGGGTATATATACATACGTACATAAATGTAAATGACAGATGAGAGCAACGAGCAAGGAAAAGCAAAAGAGTAAAAGGGGAATACAACACCTTTGAAGATTTCTACAACCCAACCAAATCGCATTCAGTGATTTCATATACTAATTCAATTTGAACTTGTGGCACTCTGATAGTTTGTTGGGTGCAATTTTGACAAATCGTGCCAAACGCAATATGAATCGTCCTGTTCAAGTAAATGGTGTGAGCATATGTTTTGATGGCAACTCTAGAAAGTGTACTTGTTAGTACACTTCGTAGTTCAATTGGCTGGTTTTGTTGAGACAGCTGCCATTTTGAAAAGTAAGTCTCTCATTCCAAACTAGAAGTTGTGCTGAGTGCATTCAGCCGAGAATGTAGGGACAGCCAGATAACAAGAATATAAAGATGATAACCAGCTTGTTTGGAGAACTCAAATATATTAATGTAAATTTTCGAACAAAACACGCGTCTTAAGATATTAGGTTTCGTGATCCATTGAGTGGCGGGAAAAAAATCAGAGATCGATAGGGGGAGCCACATGTTGGTAATGTCGTTCGAACTCAGGCGGGAAAGTGGGATTTTATCTTTGCTGAACTGCACACTCCCCTCCCATGACGACGTCATCTACTCCTTGGTGGTCGGGATGAGAAGCACGATCTGGGCAATTGGCCTTTCGAAAAAACGGGGTTTACAGGGCATTTTCGTGCTGGAATCGATCGTTCTAACGATGGCAGATCGAACGTGCCCATCGGTACTTGTTCGAATTTCCTCAATTCGGCCCAGAGGCCAAGACATCCTCTTTTCTGACTTGGATTTTAAGATCACGACGTCTCCCACTTGTAGAGACCGTCGAGGTCGTAGCCATTTTCGTCGTGTTTGAAGGTTTTGCAAATATTCGGCCCGCCATCGAATCCAAAATTGTTCGCTTAGATACTGTACACGACGCCATCGCCGTTTACCGTACGCAAAGAGATCTTCTTTAGAAAAAGAGTCTAGGCTTTGACAAGAGGGATCTTCTCTCAGGTTTAGTAACGAAGAAGGAGACAGGGGAAATGGATCGTTC
>JAAGOF010000274.1:17257-40284 GCA_010645155.1 Tigriopus japonicus
ATTTCCTCAATTCGGCCCAGAGGCCAAGACATCCTCTTTTCTGACTTGGATTTTAAGATCACGACGTCTCCCACTTGTAGAGACCGTCGAGGTCGTAGCCATTTTCGTCGTGTTTGAAGGTTTTGCAAATATTCGGCCCGCCATCGAATCCAAAATTGTTCGCTTAGATACTGTACACGACGCCATCGCCGTTTACCGTACGCAAAGAGATCTTCTTTAGAAAAAGAGTCTAGGCTTTGACAAGAGGGATCTTCTCTCAGGTTTAGTAACGAAGAAGGAGACAGGGGGAATGGATCGTTCGGATCGTGAGAAATGTCCCACAATGGTGTTGAATTGACGATGGCGGTGGCCTCCGCTAGAAGAGTAGAAAACTCGTCAAACGACAGACTACGTTGTCCACATAGTGATATAGTTCCTTCGAGCACTCTACGCAGAGAACCGATCTTTCTCTCCCAGACGCCTCCGAAGTGTGAAGCGTGCGGGGGATTAAGTATCCATTCACATCCCTCCATTTTTAGCCCTTTTTGGAGATTTTCGAAATCCATTTTCGGTTCTTGGCCGAGAGATCCAATAATATTTGACCCGTGGTCGCTTCGGATAAGTTGGCACTCCCCACGAAGGGCCAAAAAACGTCTTAAGCCGTTACGAAACGCCGAGGTATCCATGGCAGGTAGAATTTCCACGTGGATTGCTCTTGACACCAAGCACGTAAACAACAACACCCAATTTTTGTTCGCCGCTTGAGATCTTCGGGTTGTGTATCCATTGTGGGTCAAGAAAGGACCCATAACGTCTAGTCCGGTGTGAGTGAATGGGGGAGTACAAGCTAAACGATCGGATGGAAGATCTGCCATAATTTGCTCTTCTGGCTTTGCTCGAAGTTTCCGACAAGTGATGCAACGTGAAAGTAGACTTCGGATGCGTTGTCTCCCCTTTTCCAGGTGATATCCTGCTGAACGAATGGAAGCGTGGGTCAAATGACGACCTTGATGTTTAGACAAGATGTGATAGTGTTCGAGGATGGCGGCGTGGACGGGATGATCGTCGGGAATTAATATTGGATGTTTTCTTTCGAATGTCTCTGAAGACTTCTTTAAACGACCACCCACTCGGAGAAGTCCCAGGTCGTCTAAGATGGGACAGAGCTTAGAAAGTGAATGATGTAGTGGGATCGCTCTCCCACATTTCATGGCCCTTAAAATATCTTCAAGGCACGCTGATTGAGCGTCCTTAATAATTATCACTCTGGCAGAGTCTCTTGAGGTGGAAAGCATGACTGGAGAGGACTTTTGTAATTTTGATCTGGCGCTTGTCAGCCATTTGTGACACGTCTTTAACAAGCTTTCGACCACGTTCAGCTGTCTCGTCCACGAGACCCTTGCACCCAAATCCCCTAAGAGGGAAGGTCCAATTCGATGAATTGCACAAGCAACTTTTTCTTCACTCCCTTCACTTTCGGGCAACTCCGAGGGAATAAGAGGCGTTTGAGAAAAGTCGGGGGGCACCGAGGACCACAAGAAGGCGGGTCCAGAAAACCAATCAGATTTGACCAAGGAGATGGGATCTTGGCCTCGGGTGGCAATATCAGCAGGATTCGTTTTGGTTTCTACGTATTGCCATTGTTCAGGTTTCGTCATTGACAGTATTGCCGAGAGTCTTCGTGAAACGTATCTGCTGAAACGCTTTTCGACGTTGCGAATGTAGCCGAGAACAATGAGGCTGTCGGTGTAAAGGGTCACTGAATCCAGACTAATGGTAAGGTTTTCTATTACTTCGCGAGTGGTCGTGGCAGCCTCAAGAGCGGCGCAAAGTTCTAATCGTGGTATTGTTGACATGGACTTTGGAGACACTTTGGAGCTCGCACACAGAAATGAGACGTGAACTCGATCAAGGCGTCCGAACGACTGAACATACAAGACGTGCCCAATGGCGTCTTGGGATGCGTCTGCAAACACATGAAGATGACGTTGCTGAATCTTCCCAAATCCTCTTGGGATCAGGCCCCGAGGGAGAGCAACGATATTCAGATGGGAAAGACTTTCCAGCCAAGCATTCCAACGATCACAATATTCCTTTGGAAGGGGTTCATCCCATTGACTTGAACCCTCATTAATGAGGTTTGACGTGGGTAAGGCCAAAACCAATCTTTGAATCACTCTTCCGGCAAGTACGACAGGTGATACGAAACCAAGGGGATCGTACAAAGAGTTTATCACTGATAAGATTCCCCGACGGGTAAAGGGCCTCTCTGGGAGGCCGATGTTAATTGAGAATTTGTCGTCTTTCACACTCCAGGCCACGCCTAACGTTCGTTGTAAGGGGGCATCAGAAACATCAATGTCGATCAAATCGGAAGCTCGTTCGCTTGCTGGGAAACTAGCGACTACGGCGGGATCGTTGGACGCAATTTTGTGAAGGTGAATGTTAAAACCTTGCAGAATTGTTCGTGCCTCTTGGAGTGTAGCAACAGCTTCTGACGCATCGTTACAACTCCCCAGACCGTCGTCAACGTAGAACCTTTTGGTAACAAATTCTCGTACCCGCTCTGAGGCATTAGGAGCAGAAAGAATGGAGTGTCGCAAGCCTATAGTTGCTATCGCAGGACTTGGTCGATTTCCAAAAATATGGACCTTTGCGCGGAATTGGACAAGTTTCTTGGCGGGATCGTTGTCTTCAAACCAATAAAATCGAAGAAAGTCACGATGTTCTGGATTCAGATGAAACGCGTGAAACATCGACTCTACGTCGGCAATGAAACCAATTTCGTGCTCCCTGAACCGCAAGAGCACGCCTTTGAGTTTATTGTTGTGATCCGGTCCTTGTAATAACTCGGCATTTAGGCTAGTTCCATAAAACACGGCAGAGCTGTCCCAAACTAATCGAGTTGTTCCCTTTCTTGGGTGAATGACAGGGAAGATCGGGAGCCACCACGCCTTGCCAGGAGGAGGGCATAATTCAGATTCGGGCACAACCTCTACGTGATCAAGATCAATGTTTTTTTGCATAGCAAGAAGACATGGAACCAAAAGCTTTTCATTAGATTGGAGGCGCTGAAGGGTTTTTTGTGTCCTTTTGAAGACAGGAGCTTCATTGCACGGAAGACTTGGGTCAAATCTTTTAAAGGGCAAAGGCATCTCCCAATTACCAGAGTCATTTTGATGGATTGCCTGCTTCATTTCTTTAAGGAATCGCCGGTCTTCTTGCGAGAGTCCAGAGAGTTCGTCGTCCACCAAAGATTCAAATACGTTTGTGGATTGAGATTGGATTGACTCGTCATACGGAAGGAAGTAAGTCCCATGGACTGAACTTTCGATGGAAGTCTTGAAATGGTCGAAGTTAACGGAGGTTCTCAAAACCACGTGCTTTGAGCTACCTTGCTCAGCAGGACAGGCAGGTCCCACTAACGCCCATCCAAGGGAAGTGTGATGAGCAAATGGATAATGATTGCCATATGAAGTAGTTTTCATTAAGTTTTTTCCATTGCGTCCGATGAGAAGCAACACTCTGGCATCGGGATCGACTTCTAAAAATTTGTTTGATAGGCGTGAGAGGTGAGAGTGTGCTCGTACTATGGACGGAGTTGCAATCTCTTCCTTTGTATCGGGAATTAGGTCGTTCTCGAGAGTAGTGGGCAATGGGTACGAGTGGGACTCGGTTACTCCTTTTACCATAAGGCCATTGACAATTTGGCCTTCTAAAGCATACTTGTGCCCGTTCAACGTAGAGATTCGATAAGGTTGTTTCGGATTATTGATGCCAAAGTATTGAAATAAGTCTTGGTCAGCAAAGGTGGAATCGGATTGCTCATCCAGGATTGCGTAACATCTCAAGGAAGACCCAGGTTTTCCTTGAAAAGTGACATCCACCAACAAGGTTTTGCCACAACTCTTTGTGCCACTGACGTTTCCACACACGGCAGTACACAGGGAAGCGGCTCCAACACTTGGACTTTCTCTTCCCGTCAATTGCTTGTATCCGTTTTGGTGCGGAGCCGTCGCCTCTCGATGTAGCAGGAAGTGGTGAGATCCCGAGCATTTCAAGCATTTTGTACCTTTGGTACATTTTGAGGCCAAATGATCTGGGCCTAAGCACTGGAAACAGTGACCTTTTTCTAGAGTGATCTGGTGCCGCTCTTCGTGTGACAGCCGTTTAAATGTGTTACAATTTTCCAAGAAATGAGTGGACGAATTATGGATGGGGCACAAGATTGTAGATGAACTTTCGAGCGACGTGGCAAGCACCTTGTGTTTTGTCCCCACGCAATCGCGAGATATTTCGTTTGCGCTCAGCAGGAAGTTGTCGTTGGCTTCATCTGCACAATAGGAAAGAAAAGATACAAACACGCGAAACGGAGGGTGTTGTCCATTATTGTTGAAGCGGTATTGATAGCTTTGTTTCTTCCATCTCTTTTGAAATTGATCAGGCAATTTGTCCCATAGTGGCTTGATACCTGGCGCAAAATTAAAGAGGATCAACTCAGGGATCACCGGAATTTGGGACTCAATAATAGCGCAGAAGTCTGCCAAATCACGCAGGTTCTTGCCCATGGCTTCGTCCGTTTTAATGACAGAAAATTGATCGATCTTACCACGAAAGCTGGCCACGACGCGGTCTCCTTGGGCGTATCTCTCTCGCAGTTTCCGCCAAATTACGGAGAGGGCGTGAGTGGGATTAGTACCTCCTGCAGCTTGAAAATCTTTTACGAGCTTGTTTGCTTCTCCTGATGTATTGGCGATCAGGAAACGGATCTCATCCACGGGCGACAAGGTGATGCCTTGAAGCTGAGCTTGGAGCAGAGAGACCCACGAGTGGAATCGGTCCTCTTGACCAGTCCCGGTGAACGGATCACTTGATTTCTGAAACAACTCTCGACGAGCTAGAAACCATCCGGGGTCTGAGTTATTGGAAGGTAAATGAGACTTTTGTAGTGGTGACGTTGCTTGAAGGTCAAGACAGTCATTAGATTTTTCTTGAACGAATTCTTGGGGCTTTGGAATTGCGGCCCTCGCCGCCGCATCATCTGGGGTAAGGGGGGAAAACTTTTCCTCGTGCCATCTGCCTGAATCTGGACCCGGGAATTGGCAATCATAGCTTTCCGCACCCAAGAACGGATTGTGAGAATGACGAGAGAACGAGTGATCCATTGCCTCCAATGGATTTTCGTGGGTAGAAAAACTCTGCAAAGGCTTTGGTTGGGCGTTCAGCGGCGCGGGATTGTTTGTAGGAAGGATACTATTGACAGGTGCTTGTTCGCTATCAACACAGAAAGGTTCCGACGGTGAACCATGGAGGGTTAAAAACGGATCGATCTGTTCGTCGAGTATTGATAACTCTGCTACCAACGCCTCGGTTTCCTTTTGCCGTTGTAGTCGGCGTCTTTCTAATTCCAATTGGTCCCTTCGACGAGAAGTCTCTCGTTCGAGCTCTTTGGCTTTAAATTCCAACTGGTCCTCCTCGACATGTAGTTGAGAGGTTGCACGAGCTACCTGGAGCTTTGTGGCAAGCATCTCTCTTTTGGAGGAGGTCACGGAGGACGTTGAGCCCACCGCACTTTTCAAACTAGTGCGGGTAGAAGCCGACCAAAGACTACAAGCGTCGTCACAATGGGCTTCTCCCAATGCTGTGTTGAGAGATTGACGATATTGATTGACTTTCTCCCTAATCGAACGCTTTTCCGACCTCAATTCGCCGCTTTCAGCGACCGATCCAACTTCCACGACACGAGACGAGAGAAGCTGAAATGTGTTCAGATAGTGAGTAGAAGCGATCCGACATACATTGATCCTTTGGTTGAGATCATCCACGGATTCATCGCCGTTAATAGGCGTAATGGTGGCCAAAAGATCTCGCGCTTTATCATGAAGGTCGTCCCTTAGTTGATTCAAGGTAGGACGTGGGGTCCTTTTGTCTCCTTGGGGAGCGGCCATCTTGCTTCAGCCGCTCTCGGTTCCGCCCAATATCACTTCACATCAATGAAGCACGATGCGGCGGATTGGCCAAGAGCACGCCCTCATTTAGGTTCGAAAATTTACTGTGCTGAGTGCATTCAGCCGAGAATGTAGGGACAGCCAGATAACAAGAATATAAAGATGATAACCAGCTTGTTTGGAGAACTCAAATATATTAATGTAAATTTTCGAACAAAACACGCGTCTTAAGATATTAGGTTTCGTGATCCATTGAGTGGCGGGAAAAACAATCAGAGATCGATAGGGGGAGCCACATGTTGGTAATGTCGTTCGAACTCAGGCGGGAAAGTGGGATTTTATCTTTGCTGAACAGCACAGAAGTGCCTCTACATCTATGATCGTAAATTCATCCTCTCGAATAGTGATGGGAGGCAAACAAGAGCTTAGGCAAGCGGTCCGGTACAGTACCTTGGACTTGCCGAAACTTGGGTCTACTTGGGTGCCTGTACAAGTATTTTTCCCACCTTACAGGTTTGCCAAATTTGCTAGGAATGAAGACTAAACCTTCGGCATCAGAATTTCAATTAACCAGAAAGTTTCAGCGAAATAGGGCCCATGCCCTTGTTAGGATGGATTTTTAGATAAAAATAAACAACTCAAAGCTTTTGTATCGAGAAATGCAAAAGCTTTTGAGAATATTTCAAAAAAAAAAAAAGAGTTGGCATCCTATATTTTTTTCCAGCAACTCTGAGTGACCGAGTTGTTCCCAAGTGTGACTGTTAAATCTCATTCTTGATTGGCCCGAAAAGTGTATTCATGTGTGGCTTAGAACGGAAACTAAAGAAAAAACATGGTTTTGCAAATGCTATCCAAATCAAAATATTTCTTGTTTCACTTCCACTGTTTATTGTTAAATTATTAAGGTCAAAAGATCATCAAAAATGCAACTTGACATTTTTTCTTCTAAGTCACACTCCAAGTATCTTAACTCTTTAAAAAGCAACTGCCGTCAACTGCATCTTCCAATGTTCCTTGAGCTTGCCAAGTGTATTGGTGTATTGCCCAAGTAATGCTTGTCAACAACTTGTGCTTGGGGTGTCTGTGATGACTCATTACTTGCCCAAGTCACATCACTACTCTCGAAACACTAATTGCCAGCTGGTTCAGCTATTCCACATTTCTCCTTCTTTATTTCATATTACTCCATTCAACTCAAAATATTGATTGATCTCACAGGAGCATGCAAATTTTGGCAGCTTATTTAAGGAAACACTGGAAGGAAGTTCGCTTGCTGTTCGATTGATCAGCGTTGAAGTATTCAAATGAGAGTGCTTCCACAACGTTGGAATGCTCCTCTCTAGGCGTGTTTCTCGGAGAACTTCTCATCAATTAAACCTGATGCTAAGCCCAAATAGCGACCCAACTTGCTAGAAGTTTACTTGAAGTCAATGGAACTAGCACATGTTTGTGCATGCTAAACATATGAGCGTTGGAAAATTGTTGACGTATCTACTTGTTGCACCTTGGCACCGGTGGTACACTCCTCTTTTTCATGAGTTGCTTGGTGTACTTCTGATTCAAGAAAGCTTATGTTATCAACAAAACGGCTGAAACTGCCTTGAAGTTGCCTCGAAGTCAACTTTGCTAGCACACCTTGGAATACACAAAACATCTGACCTTATATAATTCCATCTTTTGCAGCCTTTCCCAATAATCTAAATTGAGCATACCGTCAATACAGCGGGTAAAGCATCGTTGAACCCTTTCAATCTTGTTTAATCCTGCCGCGCTCATTGGAGCCCAAATTGGGGAGGCATATTCCAGATGAGGTTGGACAATTGATTTATAAAGATTTTTCATTATGAAAGGGTCTCTGGACTGGAAAGTTCGATAAATCCATCCACATGTTTGGAACGCTTTGATCACTTTGGTTTGAACGTGTTCTTCAAATTTTCCATTATCCTCTATGATTACTCCCAGATCTTTTATGGTGTGTACCGTAACTATAGGGCATTGACGATTATCTGTATATATAGTTAAGCCTACACCATTAGGGTCAAAAGTCAAACACTTGAATTTTTCTCCATTTAATTCCATATTGTGCTCTGAAACCCACTTATATAGCCGGTCTAAGTCAGCCTGGAGATTCTTTGAATTTTGCGAGTTTCTGCCAAAAACTAGTTTTGTATCGTCAGCATACGAGGAAATTGACGATTTGAAAGGTAATTTTTGTAGCGGGGCAGAAAAGGATGCGGTTTGTCAGAAAGTTTTTTAGCCATGTAAGGACCTTACATTTTATTCCAAGATTGGTCAAACACCGAAGCAGCAGATTGTGGTCCACTTTGTCAAACGCTTTCGCAAAGTCCAAATAAACAACATCGACGCAATCATTCTGCTGTAGTCCCTCTATTATGTCGTCAAAGTGCTGAACTAATTGTGTCATTGTGCTAAAACCAGTGCGAAATCCATGTTGCTCGTCTGGAATGCTATCTTGAGTATCAAGATATTCTATAAGTGTTTTTTTTTAACAATTTTTTCAAATATTTTTGAAATATTTGAAACTAACGAAATAGGTCTATAGTTTCCCGGCTGACTTCTGTCCCCTCCCTTGTATATGGGGATAACATGAGCCATTTTTAACGCAGTAGGGATCTTGCCTTCTAACAGGGAGCGTTTCATTAAATAGGATAAAAAGGGGGCAACAACTTGGGAGGTGCGTTTAAGAAATTGTGTTGTGACGCCATCAGGGCCAGGAGAGCTCGTGTTGTTGAGGGATTTAATGGCTTCCATTACTTCGAATTCGTCAACTTTGATATCACTAAGTGTTTGAGCATCCGAGTCTACAGGTGCATCCACCATCTCAATCAGTGTTGGAGTCGAGAATACCGACGCAAACTTTACGCCCAATAAGTTGGCTATATCGAATGGGTTGGTGACTTGTTCTTTTTCGACCCGGAATGGTCCAACGGAGGGTTTAGCTTTGCGTTTTGAATTTGCATACGAGTAAAAGGCTTTGGGATTCTTTTTTACTTCCTGAACAACCTTTTTCTCTTTCCAAAACTTATCCCTGGCAATAGAAGATTGTAGTAAAACTTCAACAGCCTTGATCCGTTTTTTAATCCCTTCAAATTTGAGGGCTTTTTCATCCAAAGAGAGCAACTTTTTGGCCAGAGAACATCTCTTTTTGAAAAGTATTTTTCTATCTTTGGGAATATTTATTTTCTCTCTTCTATTAGATAATGAGGGTACACCTAATTCAATACAGACCTCAAGGAAAGAATTTGTCATAACTGTTAGAGCATCATTTATATCCTTCTCCTGGTCCATTTTGGTGATAAGGTTCAATCTCTCTAATCTTTGGTTAATTAAAGGCCAGTGCTCTTCGTGAAAGCAAAATTTAGCCAATCCAGTTTTAGTAAATTTTTCATCTTCAGTTATGTTGGTTTGATCCACTACAATGGTAGTCTCTATTTCAAGAATACTATGATCGGACAAGTTCGTTGGCGTCACTTGAACACCCATGATGAGGTCTGGGTTGCTAGAGACAATCAAGTCAAGAATACTGTCTCCTCGTGTGGGTGTTCCAACATGTTGAGAGAGGTTCTCATCTAATATAAATTCCTCCATCCTCTCATAGGACTTGGAGGGAGATTTTGGCAACGGTAAGTATCCTAGTGGGCTTGGGCGCATTTGCGAGGAAAAGAGAATTCAGTTAGGGATGCTACTCAAACATGTTGTTACAATCTATTCATTTCTTTTCATAAGCAAAGCTTATGATTAGATTTTGAAAAACGATTCGAAATTTTGAAGTCATTGAAAGATTTATCAGAATCAATAGTCTTTTCTAATCATGTTTCTTTTGCCCATTCAACCCTGGTTTAGTTTGAGAATTCTCCATGTGGTGTCAATGTTTGTTCGTTTGACAGGGTGACAACTCGAACAAAAGGTTCATTATGGGGCAATATTCCTTATCTTGTTTAAAACAGAAATTGGGTTCTTTTTGTCTGCCTTTAACTCAATATTTTAAGCCAGTATTTAAAAGTGGTCGTTGAACTATTCTTGGAGAGGCTTGTTCAATGTTGGATATAAGTGGTCAATTTACGTTAGGAACCAACCCTTATCAATTTGGCCACCTTAAAAAACGTGCGACCATTGTGAATTGAGCTAGTGATATGACTTGGGCAAGTAATGAGTCATCACAGACACCCCAAGCACAAGTTGTTGACAAGCATTACTTGGGCAATACACCAATACACTTGGCAAGCTCAAGGAACATTGGAAGATGCAGTTGCCGGCAGTTGCTCTTAGAAGATTTCAGATGCTTGCAGTGTGACTTAGAAGAAAAGAATGTCAAGTTGCATTTTCAATGATCTTTTGACCTTAATAATTTAGCAATAAACAGTGGAAGTGAAACAAAAAATATTTTGATTTGGATAGCATTTGCAAAACCATGTTTTTTCTTTAGTTTCCGTTCTAACCCACACATGAATACACTTTTCGGGCCAATCAAGAATGAGATTTAACAGTCACACTTGGGAACAACTCGGTCACTCAGAGTTGCTGGAAAAAAATATAAGATGCCAACTCTTTTTTT
Source organism: Tigriopus japonicus (assembly GCA_010645155.1). Lineage (NCBI taxonomy): Eukaryota > Metazoa > Arthropoda > Copepoda > Harpacticoida > Harpacticidae > Tigriopus > Tigriopus japonicus. Next base: position 27,761 of record JAAGOF010000274.1, read on the forward strand.
TTTTTTTTTGAAATATTCTCAAAAGCTTTTGCATTTCTCGATACAAAAGCTTTGAGTTGTGTATTTTTATCTAAAAATCCATCCTAACAAGGGCATGGGCCCTATTTCGCTGAAACTTTCTGGTTAATTGAAATTCTGATGCCGAAGGTTTTGTCTTCATTCCTAGCAAATTTGGCAAACCTGTAAGGTGGGAAAAATACTTGTACAGGCACCCAAGTAGACCCAAGTTTCGGCAAGTCCAAGGTACTGTACCGGACCGCTTGCCCAAGCTCCTGTTTGCCTCCCATCACTAAATTGAGCTTCGAAGAAGATGTCACTCCAAAAACCTTGTGGATTTACCGAACATTCTGGTTATCTTGCCATCTCCAAGTGTCACATTCTAGTGTTTTAGTGCACAGAGAGATCCAGTCAAGCTGATTGAGGAAGAAAATTTGGATGGGTAGTGTGTGGCCCTTCAAAGAAAAAGAGAGCTTTACTTCATCCTTCTTTCTTTCTTCCAATCCAAGACCATTGTATTCTCCATTGATGAGAACTACTCAAAGTCAATTGTGTCACTTATGTGTTTGTTCAGCATGCTTTTGAGCCTTTCATCTCTGTCAGATCATTTAATGGATCGATGGATGGACAAAAACTGGATCGTAGGATTCATAAAAAGGTTCAGGGAATATTGGTCTTCTCTTGTCACGACTGCTAACTTTAGTGTGGTGATTCAACATGAAAAAAATGGGAAAAATGGCAATGGAAACATCACCAGTTAGACAAGAACAAGCACGTGGAATTGAAGTGGCAACCCTAAGATACAGAGACAGACTAATTTTGAGAAAGATCAACTATGAGAAGACCAGTCCACACAAGACATCAATGGTTAACCAACCACAAGAGAGCGCCTCCATCGCTAGATTGGACTACATCCACAAAGATGCTAAAATTTGCGGATGATTTGGAGATTATTGGGATTATCTTGCAACCTCAAGATGAGAAATGAGTCCAAAGTGAGCTCAGCAGAAGATTGGGCCTCGAATAATGGAATGACCTTCAATGTGGATAAGTGTGAGATGATGAGGTTTGGAAAGAGGCCAAAAACTACTCCCAAGAATATCCTGAAAGGCCAAAAACATGAGAGCGTAGAGATGGAAACAGACCTTAGTATCATATTCGATCGGAACATGAAATTCCATGAACACTGTGCTGATATAGTCATGCGGACGAGTAGAATGATGAGTCTCGTGCAACGCACTTTCACCATGAGGGGCAAGAACATTTTAACTAGACTGTACAAAGTGTAGTAAGACTTATACTAAAGTATAACATGACTTTTTGCTCTCCTTGAAATGTTTTAAAATACAAACATTCACTTGAACACACATCATTTCTCTGGTTAAATGCCATTGTTAAAATGTTGTTATGTTCCGCCATTCACTCAAAAACAAATGTTATTAGTAAAAATAATCAAAATTCATTGAATCAAAGGCAGTCATCGCATGTCCTAAATTCCCGGTGTTGGCCCTAAGCTGGAGGTCCTTCGACCTTGAAATGAATCCTTCGTAGAGTCATCCTTGGTCTAAGGTGTTTTCAGAAACACTTCTAGGTCTTTTAAACTTCCTGATCATTGTGGAGAGTTTTGCTTGACTGTCAGGATCCGGACGGAACTGAATTAAAGTACTTTGAGAGCGGCAGGGCAAGGTGGCGGAGGACATGGATGCAGTCGTTGTTGACACTGGTGGAGTTGGAAGTGGTAGGGCCTTGTCATTGGTGGATCTTGGGGCTGCACTTGACCGGTCATCCAGCCAGAAGGGAACTTGATTCTGGACGGTTTGACGTGGAGGGGTAGCCTTTGCCAATTGCGGGTCAATCACCTTGATGTCGTCCTCGTGGCGGATAGAAAGAGATCTTGTTTCCCTATGTCGAATCAGAAACGTGCCATGTCCCTCTCTGTTTAGCACGAGATGTGGGATACTCCCGAACTTTGGTTGGAATTTGGAAGTGCGGGGCAAATCACGCACAAGCACCCACTGCCCCGGGGTCGTCGAGGATTGTTTGGTTTTGGCTCTCTTGTTGAACTTCTCGGCGCTCTATCTTCGATGAGCGTTTTCTCTTGCTCAAACTTTCTGAATTCCGTCCATGCTGAGTCCGGGCACGTCCAACAATTCCGACCTGTAATTGGAAAGCATTAGAGAGGCAGGAGGAGCATTAGTGGTGGGGTGGGGTGTCGATCTGTAGTCCCTCAAACAACTTGACAATGCATCCCTCATTTCGGCTCTAGAATTTCCACATGATTGGAAGGTCTTTTTAATACTTTCATGAAGGTCTCAGCCGGATTTGCTCGAGGGTGATATGGTGCGACAAATGTATGATCAATATTGTACTTATTGCAGAAAGTCTGAAATTCCCTCGAACGGAAAGCTGGCCCATTATCTGAACGTTGTTTCACTGGAAATCCATATGTTGTGTAAACCTCATTCAAGGCTTGAATTGTTTCCACACTAGAGGTCGTCCGTACGAAAACTACAGCTGGAAACCGAGAGAGATCACAACGGACTACTAAGAGATGAGACCCATTTGGAAGTGGGCCAAAGTGATCCACTGAAACGGCCTCCCATGCTCGACTAGGGGTAACGTGTGGGCGTTGGGTCACTCTGCAGGGCTTCTCCGTGACCCTCTGGCAGGTCAAACATTTCGACACGAAATTTTCCACTTCCTCATCGAGGCCCGGGAACCAGGTTACGGTTCCGAGACGTCTTTTCATTGAGGAGACACCAAGGTGGGAGCCGCCATGAGCAAGGGTCGCAGCTTCCGTCCGTGGACTCCTGGGTAGTACGAGCCTGTGCCCCCGGAGGATGTTGCCACCCGACGAGACGGTGAGCTCATTAAATACACGAGTAAACTTGTTGGTGAGTTTGTCCTTCATTGGGGGTGCTCTGTCTCCCGCCCTAATGGCCTTCTTCAGTGCTGTGAGCTCCGGGTCCAATCTGGTATGTTGGTAAACATATAAAGCCTTTAGTAAACACGAGCAGGAGTGAGGGCTTGCAGGACATCACCACTCAGGGTGGCGTAAATAAGCTTTTCCATTTCTTGCGTAGCTTCCAAGTCGTTGAGAGAGAGGCGGGGTAGAGGTGTGGCGTGGTGACTAAAAAAATCTGCTGGGTTCGCCTTCCCAGCTCTCCACATTATTTTGAAGGAAATATCTTGGTGTCGGAGGGCAATACGGTCCGTCCTAACTGAGCCGGGTCTAGTTCCGCGAAAGATTGAGAGGAGAGGTTTGTGATCTGTCACAATAGTAACATTTGGGTTTCCGACAAGGTAAATCTTCATCTTTCGAAGCCCGTGGTCAATAGCCATGGCTTCGAGGTCGATTTGCGGATACCTTTTTTCAACCGAAGTGGTGGCTCTGGACGAAATTGCCACGGTGCTAATGTTGTTGATGTCCTTACCCTGGCTGAGAATCGCACACAGACCATCCCTGTGGGCATCAACAAAAAGGAATGTGGGCAGTGAAGTATCAAAGAAAGTGAGGCAGGCAGACTCGTGTAAGGCGTTCTTGAGGTTGACAAATTCTTTTTGGTGGGCTTTGGTCCATATAAATTTGGCATGCTTGGAAGTAAGGGCCCGAAGATGCGGGGTGTCGCGTGCAATAAACGGAATAAAATCTGCATTCGACCTCGCCATGCAAAGGAAAGATGTTAGCTCTTCCTTATTCCGGGGTTTGGGGGCGTTCTTCAGATTCAAAATCTTTTCAGGGTCGGGTTTGACGCCTTGTCTGGACACTAACATTCCCCAAAATGGAATCTCGCTCTTCTTGAAAACGCATTTTTCAGGATTGAGAGTCATTCCTTTACACTTCCGAAAGGTAACCGAAGGAACCGATACACATTTGGTTCCTTCTGGCCAGGTGGAGACCAAACATAACGAAACATATCCAAATCGAATCGAAATCTAGCCGAACCGACAAAAACATCTTTCTTATATCAATTGTCGCAATGAATTGCTTTGTCTTTGAATGCAAAATCAATTCCATGATCTGAGGGAGCATATTTGGACCCGGGAAAAGGAGCTTATTCAAAGTCTTACTGTTGTCCTTTTGATCGGGTAACGAAGCATTCATTACTATTCTACATTTCGTTGTCGTTTTGTCTGGTCTTATCACGGGATGACTGGTCATCACATACGTTGGATGATCAGTCCGATAATTATATTCGGGCGGTACAAGCTCAGAGAATCCATTTTGATGATACTCTTCATACGCCTCCGTGAAAAGATCGACGTGTTCTGGATTTATTCTACTGAACACCTTTCGCCACATGGCTCTGGCTCTGACTAGGTTATCAGTTAAAATTCGCCCCTCTTTGGACGGATTCTTCCATGGTAGTTGGACTGACCAGAATTTTTCCTTCTCATGATGCTTTGCCGTTTTTTGTTGGTGATCTTCAACTTGAACTTCGGACGCTGTTTTTGTTGCAATGTCTGATTCTATTGCCGAAATCCCTACATTTTCTCCGGACCAGAACTTCCCAAAGTCAAACTTTTCCGCAGCGTCCTTGTAGATCATTTCAAGATCGAAATTCATAAAATCGGCTTCTGAGAAAGCAAATACATTCCTTTGTGTCATTAATCGAGGTACCGCTCCTCTTAACATCCAACCCAATTTAGTAAGCTTGGCCGATGGAGTTGCAATATCCATGGACACTTTCTGGTCTGGCATCATTAACTGAGAATAGAATGGTTCGGCAATCAACACATCGATGGGGCGATTGCTGCGCACAGGATATTTCTCAGTGAATCCGATATCGCGTAGATGATTGTAATGCTTAGGGTCTGTAATGAAATGAAATCTATGCAAATGATATCAACTCTTGTGCTCAGATACTTATCGGTGATCCGAAGAAAACAGGTTCTCCATTCTTCATCTTGTCATGACTGAATAAAGTCCTGGTTCTTATCGGAGAGAATTCTCGTCATTTTCATATAATATCACATGGCGCAGTTGGCTAGTGTGTGAGCCACGCCCATCAAAGCAAAATTGGTGGTCTTCTTAGGCGGGCTCCGAACCTATAAATGATGCCACTTCCTTCCGCCACCGATTCGAAATCCGATGTTTCCGTCTCTTTGGAAATCAGCAAAGCAAGACGAGCCCGTGGACAGCTAATGAGATCGGTCAATCGTCTGCTAGAGGAACTTCGATCTACGCTTCACGGTGAATATGACATCGATATGGCAGAGGTAATATCTCGTAGAACATCTGCAGCGTTGAGCAAACTTCTGGATGGGATCATCCTCAGTCATGCATTAGAAGATCTGACAGAGGAAGAGGTTGAAAACGACAAATATTCTTTAAACTATGGCCGTCTTGAAGGTGAATACCATTCCCTCGTTAATCAAGTGGAAACTCGTCGGATTCAAGTATCAAGAGCAGTTGAACACCCATCTTTGGGAACCAACTCCAATCAACGAGTTAGTTCCAGTTTAAAACCTCCAGAATTGGCGGCGGATATCACCCTTGCCGAATTCAAGGCTTGGAGAAAGTCATTTGGGGATTATCATCTCTCGAATGGTATGGGTTCATTTGATATTCCAAAACAACGAGCATACCTACGATCTTGCTTATCCTCTAAAGTAATCCAAACTCTAGAACTCCTTCTGGAAGTTCCCGAAGACGCGTCGGTTTCTGAAGTTTTGGATCATCTCGAAAAGTATTTTTGTTCAAATATCAATTTGATGACCCGACGTTTTCATTTTCAAAACTGCATTCAAAGGTCCGGTGAACGTTTCAGTGACTTCTTCATCAGGTTGAAGCTGTTGGGTGACAATTCGGAGCTTGATCGTCTCTCCTACGAAGATCGATTGGCAGGTCATATTGTGTGTTCAGTATCAAGTAAGCAATTACAGGCCGAATTACTGAAAATGGACTGCCATGATTTAACTTCTGTGAAGGCGAAATGTATGTCATGGGAAGCTGCATCGGACAATCAGAAAGCACTTGAATCACCTGTGGTCACTGCACATACATCAGTCAAAAAGGAAACAGGACGAAAGGGTCGTTCTAAATCAAGATATCGTCAAGCGAAGGATAATTGTTCGTGGTGTGGAGCACTGAAGAAACATCCCAGAAATGAATGCCCAGCACGAAATGCTCAGTGCTCGCATTGCAAACAAATGGGACATTTTGAAAAAGCTTGTTTCTCAAAATTGAACAATCGAGATCGTGAACCACCCAAGCATCGGATGAGTAGCGTCAACGGGGATCGAAACCAATTTCAAGGCAATGTGACTACTCGGGTTGTCCAAGTTCGACAAACGTCTATGCATCAAGGCCGATCAACTCCGTTAGCCAAGGTCTCAGTATCTAACGGCACCAAATCATTCATGTATGAGGTACTTCCTGACACTGGATCCAATGAGAGTTTAATCTCAAAAAAAATCTTGGATACATATTAAATGAAATTCAATTCGGATCCACAATTGTGCAAGAAGATTATTGCCGCTGGTGGTGATACACTTTCATGTTTTGGAGTCGTTGACCTTCGTGTCACTTGGTTACACCACGAAGCTAATATTCGGGCATATGTCACCCCGGATATTTCGGACATCCTCCTGTCATGGCATGCTCTCGTGGATCTAGGGATTATCCCGTCAACGTTCCCATATTCTCGCGAAGATGCCGAACGCTATGGGCAGATAATAACTCGTAAATCGGTGAGTCAACTCGTTAAAGTTCCATTCGAAGAGGATATTAAAGTTGGAGAGATTGAGGCCTTTAAATCGGACCTGATTCAAAAATTTAAGGATGTTTTTGATTCAACTACCTCTTTTCGATCCATGACCGGTGAACCGATGAAAATTTTCTTGGAACCAATCCCAGAAGATAAGAAACCCAAACCATGTTTAGTGGCCCGTCAAATTCCATATGCCTATCGCGAACCAGCATTCAAAGAGCTCAAATACATGGGAGATATGGGCGTAGTCCGTGATGTGGACGAACCAACCGATTGGATCTCACCTTTCTTGGTTGTGGGTAAGCCCAATGGAGGGATACGAATCGTGGTCGACTATAAAGGCCTGAATCAATTTGTGAAAAGGCCCGTGCACCCTTTTCCATCGCCATCTGAAATCACTTCTTCGATTCCACCTTCTGCCAAATGGTTTGCCACCCTTGATGCCACCAAAGGCTATTGGCAGATCCCACTCGACGCTGAGAGTCAAATTTTGACCACTTTCATGACGCCATGGGGTCGAAAGTGTTTCACACGTGCACCCATGGGACTCAGCAGTTCTGGCGACGAGTATTGTCGTCGCGTCGATTTCGCACTTCAAGGCATTCCGAACCTACGGAAAGTGGTTGATGACATTCTTATTTACGCCAATACATTCACCCAACTTCGACAGACACTAGTTCAAGTACTGGAAAAATGCCGCGAAAATCAAATTACTTTGTCGCCGGCAAAAATGAAAATCGGATCCGAAGTTAAATTTGTGGGGTTTATCATTGGTCGTGATGGTGTGCGACCGGATCCTGAAAAAATAAAGGCAATCTCGGAATTTCCTGTGCCGGGAAATATCACAGATCTACGTACTTTCTTCGGTTTATTAAACCAACTATCGCAATTTGGATCCGATGTCATGGGAAAAGCTTCTCCTCTTCGATCGTTGCTCTCTACTAAAAATGCCTGGCAATGGTTACCAGAGCACCAGGCGGCATTTGAATCCGTGAAGCTTGCGTTGGTTTCCCCGCCTATCCTATCACACTTTGATGTCACGAAACCAACCGCTTTACTCACGGATGCATCAAGATTGCACGGATTGGGTTTTGTTCTTGTTCAGCAAAATGTGGAAGGAAAATGGAATTTGGTACAATGCGGATCCCGTTTTCTATCTGATACTGAATCCCGATACGCAGTGTGCGAATTAGAAATGTTGGCGATATATTGGGCAATTCGACGATGTCACACGTATCTAATGGGTTTGAAACATTTCGAAGTTATCACGGACCATAAGCCATTAATTCCGATGTGCAACTCAACGAACATTCTTTCAATTGAAAATGTTCGAATCCAAAACTATCGTGAAAAGCTACTGCCTTATAATTTTTCCGTTTCTTGGAAATGTGGAAAACATCATCAAATGGCAGATGCGCTCAGTCGTGCTCCAGTATCGGATCCTGATCCTGTGGATGGTGATCAGGATAGTATTGATAGAAATGACGACATACTTGTGAAGCAAATTTTGTGTCGTCACGCAGAATCAATGGATGGTGAGGCAAATACCGACGGATGTCTGGAGTTTATTAGAGAAGCTGCTCTCAAAGATCCTGATTATCAAACCCTCAAGATGTTCATCCTTGAAGGGAAGACATCTTTCGACCTAAAAAAACTACACAAGGACCACGTAGTGCGTTCTTTTGTCAAAATTTGGGACCGTTTATCTGTCTCTGAAAATCTGATTCTTTTGGACAGTTCAAGGATCATTGTTCCAAGTGGGGCTCGTCAGGAGATTCTTAAAAGACTTCACATCTCTCATCAAGGAACTACTCGCCCTATGCGTGAATTATTTTTCTGGCATGGAATGAGCAATGAAATCGAACAAGTTGTTTCTGTGTGTGACTTATGTCAAAAATTTCGTTCATCTCAACAACGCGAAACCTATCACATTAGCGATGCTTCATCCAGACCGTTTCAATCTGTATCGGCAGACATTTTTGAATACGGATCAATCCATTTTTTGGTATACGTTGACCGTTACAGTGGCTGGCCAATTGTGCATAAATTTCGAAGATATCCAACATCATCCGATGTCATCGAAGCAATTTGGAGAGCCATTTATGATTTTGGCATCCCCAATATCATCCAAACGGATGGGGGACGACAATTTGACAGTTTAGAGTTCCGTGAATTTTGTTCTTCAATGGGAATTTCCTCTGTGTTGTCTTCAGCTCATTATCCGCAATCGAATGGACACGCGGAAGCAGCGGTAAAAGCCATGAAAGATATCGTGAAGAAAAGCTGGAAAAATGGTCGGGTTGATATGGCTTCATTTAACAAAGCTCTCTTGGAGTGGCGGAATATTCCCCGCCAAGACGGAATGTCACCGGCGAAATGGCTTTTCGGTCGGCCTTTGCGCACCCAATTACCAGCTTCTTGCGCAACATATAGTCGGTTGTCGAATGAAGACATCTCTGATGCGGAAGAGAAGAGGAGATCGGCGGTGGTAAATGTGCAAAGGAAGTATGATCAACATGCAAAAGATTTACCACCATTAGCGATTGGCGACCAAGTCCGTATTTTAAATCATACCACAAAAGAATATGATCGTGTTGGTGAGATTGTAAGAAAACGTCCAAATGGAAGATCTTATGTTGTGTTTTCAAATGGACGCAATCTTTTACGGAATCGTCGCCGCTTGAGGCCAATGTATGAAATTGATCGAAGACCATCCCAGGTGGAAGAAATCATCCCAGCACCACGACGCACGTCATCCCGAATTATGAGTGAGCCAATTCGCTTTGTGCCTTGAAGTATATTTGTGTTTTGAATTATTGTTTTATCTTGAGAGGGGGAGATGTAATGAAATGAAATCTATGCAAATGATATCAACTCTTGTGCTCAGATACTTATCGGTGATCCGAAGAAAACAGGTTCTCCATTCTTCATCTTGTCATGACTGAATAAAGTCCTGGTTCTTATCGGAGAGAATTCTCGTCATTTTCATATAATATCACGCTGTTTTTGTTGCAATGTCTGATTCTATTGCCGAAATCCCTACATTTTCTCCGGACCAGAACTTCCCAAAGTCAAACTTTTCCGCAGCGTCCTTGTAGATCATTTCAAGATCGAAATTCATAAAATCGGCTTCTGAGAAAGCAAATACATTCCTTTGTGTCATTAATCGAGGTACCGCTCCTCTTAACATCCAACCCAATTTAGTAAGCTTGGCCGATGGAGTTGCAATATCCATGGACACTTTCTGGTCTGGCATCATTAACTGAGAATTGAATGGTTCGGCAATCAACACATCGATAGGGCGATTGCTGCGCATGGGATGTTTCTCAGTGAATCCGATATCGCGCAGATGATTGTAATGCTTAGGGTCAATGAGAATCGGTTTCAATGGCTTTCCTATAACGTCAATTGTGGACGCGACAATGGGCTGAGATACGTAAGTTTGATCTAGGCTCATTAGCCCAAACGTTACCATCCTTTGATCCAACACAACAGTAGAGTCCCCCGGCACATTCATGGCCAACGTTATCGGTTTACCCTTTAGTTGGGCCTTTCTAGCCATATTTTCTTCTATCAGGCTGGTGTTAGTTTGATCCAGAGTCATTTAATCATTGAACCCTTTGCAATGTGTCAAGAGTAACAAGACAGCAAACTAGAGTTCCAGATAACCCATCAAATTGGGAGTCAGATATGTCGAAACAACTTACCATTGTTACGGAGGTTGAGTGAATATATTTTATTTGTTCTGTTTTTCTTTCCTCAATAAAGAAGAGCCCGGAAGTTAACAGCTGTTGCACTTCCGTTCTCAACAAAACTCACGCTTCAGTTTATACAGTCCATTATTTCCTTATTTAGCATCTTTAAGCGATCGAACTACCAGTAGGTAAGTCAATACATGGTCCTTAACGAACCGTAAATGGTTTTGATATAATATCTTTACCATTGAACCTCGGATCATTCTGATTCTTGGAGATTTCGTTCTTCTTGGGTTGAAGCTTTCCATTTTGTCTAATCCCGTAAAAACTCGGGTGAAGTGTTATTCACTTCGGAGCGATGTTCTCCATTGCCACAGGAACGTATCACCCCCAAGACAAACTCCAAAACCCCCTCATAAGACAGAACTAACTCTGAAAACTATATTTCTATCATGTCGTAATAACTCGACCATTGAGATTTAAGTCCCGTAATAACTCGGGCATTCCTCCATAATTTATAGCCCTAACCTTTGGCTTGTCTGTCTCTTTGTAGACATGTCGGATATTGACAATGACCAGGCATCGCCTGACGAAGATAACATCGACGAATCTCCAACTTCAGAGAGTGATCCTCAAGAGCACCTTCAGTCTTCGGATTCTTTATCTGACGGAAAATCGTCAAAGGAACAACCCAGCCTTGATCGCAAGTTCGCTCGATGTTTACTCCTCGTCAAACAATTGATTAAAGAGGTGACGTCGGATCTTACTTTGGTCCAAAGTATGGACATTAATCCACACGCACTTTCCTCTCGGAAGGGTGACTATAATTTGCGTATCAAAATTGTGTTTAATGTGACTCACGTTAGTCACACTCATTTCTCGCGAAACAACAAAATGTTTCTGATTTCCATATGAGATTGCTTCTGAGTGACCTCTTGGAGGATCTTGAGCATGGATAGAACTACAGACAGTTCAAAAAGTGGCAATAAGCCAAAAGAGCGTAAGTTAAATAATATATGATTTCATTCATTCATGACACGTTCTTGTATGGTCAGTTAACAGATAACGGGATTTTGGTATTCAAAATATTCAAAAAAACAGGAAAAGGTCACCTTATGTAGCATGGACAGCCAAGCAGGAAGTTAAGGGAGGATGTTAGGTTTAAAAAGCTTCACTGTTACAGGTTGACAAATTAGATTAGAAATCTCAAAAGTTCTCGTAGAAATGGAGTGAAAACAATACAAAATGTAAAGGTACTTAGAATGGTTCCAAGAATCATGATTTTAATGCCAGCAAAAATGAAGAGAAGCCAATGCAGGATCAACCGTATTTAGTTTCCCATTCCTTATTTCCTAAAATTTATACAGTCAGCCTGTAACAGTTAAACTTTTCAAACCCAAAACCTTAACTTTAGCTACATGTTTGGCTGTCCATACTACTTCAGGTGTCCCTTTCTTAAAATAGACGACGTACGTGTGCTAGAGTGAAAGGACGACCTTTCCTCTAGGTCTGTTCAAGTAAAAGATAACTGTCACATTTTGTTTTTGTTTCGTTCGAATTGAGTGTGACTAAAGTGGGTCAGATTGAATACAATTTTGATATGCAAATTATGGCTACCCTTCCGAGAGGAAAGTGCGTGTGGATCAATTGCGAATCATTGCAGCTCGGCTGCCCCGAATTCAAACTCGCCTCGATAATCTTCAACTTCTCGAAAGCGAGTATGAAAAGCTTTCCAATGATCTCATGGGGAATGCTTCCGCCATGATGGAAGTTGAGAACGTTGTCACTCAGTTCATTGGAGTGAAAGAAGGGCTAATGCAAAGCCTCTCTGCTCGTCCTACTCTTCGTAACGAACTTTTTCCAACTCCCGTAAATGTATCTCAATCTAACCCCGTGGCCGTGTACCAAGCAAAATCAGCTGACGAGTATAATGCGGTGAAACACGTTGGTGTAAAGTTTAATGGCGACAAAAGCCACAAAGACTGTCTAAAAATGTTCAATTCGTGGCGCGCTGCATGGGATCTGGCTCATGATAACCTCAAAACCCTCCATGGATATACCCCCCAAGTCGCCTTCAAACACCTCAAGTCTGTTCTCGAAGGAGAAGCCCTCAACAAAA
>JAAGOF010000320.1:0-35082 GCA_010645155.1 Tigriopus japonicus
TCAACCAAAATTGTTTTTGACTTTTGCTCGTTATTTTGCCTATGTTTTCTGTTCCCATGTTCCATTTTCATTTTTGGACCACAAATTCAATGTCTGTTCGTCGTCTAAGAGTGATTTCAGTTGAATAAAATCAAAAAAAATACATGATATGATTTTTCCAAAATTCGATCTCCCATAATAAACTTGCTAAAACCCAAGAAGCTTCATCAACCAAAATTGTTTTTGACTGTTGCTCGTTATTTTGCCTATGGTTTCTGTTCCCATGTTCCATTTTCATTTTTGGACCACAAATTCAATGTCTGTTCGTCGTCTAAGAGTGATTTCAGTTGTATAAAATCAAGAAAAATACATGATATGATTTTTCCAAAATTTGATCTCCCATAATAAACTTGCTGTTAGAGGTAAATTCTTGATTGGAAGTCTATTGTTTATGTTTCTGATCCTGGCCCTGGCCTTGGTTATTGCAAGGTTGAGGTGCTTGGTGAAGGAGAGTTGAGTAGTGAAGGTGAAACCGACATAATTGAAAAACTTCACGATTTCAATCGGACTATTGTTGATGTGGAAGGTGGTGGGTGGCAGACGACCTTTATGGAAAACCATGGCCTTTGTCTTGATGGTGTTGACTTGAAGGCCGTTCGCTTGGCAATAACCGTGGAGAGCATTGATGGCATTTTGCAATTCCACGGCTGAATCAGCCAAGAGAACCAGGTCGTCTGCATATTGCAAATACTGTATTCTATTGTGGTTTATGGTGGGGCCTTGGTGAGTAAAAACTTCGGGCAGGTCGGATACATAAAGCTTGAAAAGGATTGGCGATAGTGGATCCCCCTGTGGAAGGCCGATTGATGTGAAGTAACAGGGGGATAGTTCCTCACCAGAACGAATGGAGTATTTGAGTCCTGCGTAGATGTTGGCTAGCAGGACACATATTGAAAGCGGAATTCCCCATAGTTGGAGTTTGAGGAATAACCACGTTCGTTCCACCCTGTCGAATGCTTTAGAAAAATCCACAAAGCATCCGCAGACTCTCCTCTTAGTGCCGATGTTTGCGTGCACGATTTCGTAGAGGAGAGTGGCTGCCGAGGTGGTCGAGCGGCTTCTCCGGAAACCGAATTGGAACTCAGGAAGGAGATTCCAATCCTCAGCCAATCCGGAGTTGCGGGCAGCTAACAAGGTGGACATCATCTTCAAGAAGGGGTTTTCCAAGGCAATGGTCTGATGATTATCTGGAATGTCCTTGGGGCCCCTTCTTATGGATGAAGATGTTGGCTGACTCCATCCAGTTTGGTGGGAAGAAAGATGTTTGGAAGGCGTGGCTGAATAGATTTTGGAGGAGTGGTTGGATTTGGGTCCGGAGAAGTGCTAATTGGAAAGGAGAAACCCCTGATGTTGACGGGGCTTTGCTCTTCATCTTTCTGAAGGCTGCGTCCTTCTCGGAATCAGTGAATGGCTGCAAAAGGGGATGGCGTTCTTCCAAGCAGCCCTGGACCACCTCCACCACTGTTTCGGATGACGATGAAAACAGAGTTCTTGGCAGTGGAGGAGGAATTTGCTCACTGGAATTTCCGAGTTGGCGGCGGGTCTTTTGGCACGTTTGTACAATCCCGCCATCCTGGACGAAGAGAGCATGTTCTCCACTTCCAATCTTTGGTGGGCCGACTCGGCGCTCCTCAGAGACTTGTGATATGCCATCCTTGCAATTACGTATTGCTCCCAAGTCTCTGGTGTTTGGCTCCTCTTGGCACTTCGCAATGAAACAGTGTAATCCAGGTTTGTAGCCGCTTTTTTAAATGTTGCGCTGGGGCCTCCCTCCCAGTTTTTTCCGCCTGTAGTAGCTTGGAAAAAGTGCGAGTGGTTCAGTTAAAAGGTGATTAATCAGACTTGTGTTAAACCTATTGTCAAAATGAGAACAGAATTGACTAGGGTAGAGACATATGTAAGTCATCAAACAACCGATCTCAAAATTGGTTGATGAAATGTTGAGTATTTTGGGATCTAAAACAAGCCAATGTTATAACTGATTGGGTATGACTGTACACTCGTAAATTGTGCGACAAATCATTGACTTGAAGAATAGGGCATGCCATTATTTTTGTCATGTATTGTATTTATATGGTTTTATATATGTATTTTTATCATTGAAAATACTCCACGCCCAGTTCAGGTCTTTTTTAACAGGAGTTGGCCTTTAATGTTACCAATACTACGTGATATATATCTCATGTCTCGTAGGATCCAGCTTTTTGGCCTTCTGATACTTAGAAATCAAGGAGAAGCATAATTCTGGGATACAACTGGACATATTAGCATCAAGCAGTTGCGAGCCAGGTGTATGCACATTTCAATTTTCCTGATCGCGATGAACAAGAGAGTCGCTTCTCAATAGGGGAGCTCAGAAATTGCGTTTGCAGGGTGTGCCATATTAAAATGAACAAAGAAAATGAATATGGCCTATAATATATCACTGGAATCATTCTGCATAGGTGCCTTCTATCTGTCCATATCGATGTCAATATTGCAATAAAGGCACTAAGATTGGCTTTTATTATCAAATGTCAAAGGTTGAAAATAAATGGCAAAAAACGAAGCCTTCAAAGACCTACATGCAGCTTATGGAAACATTCAAAATGACCAATACAATAGCTGGAAACCTTAAAATAGCAAATGAAATGACATGAACTTGTATGTTTCGAATTTGAGGGCAAAGCAATACTGATGTCATTTGTATTTGTCCATTTTTTCCCCTATATGGCTCTTTGAGTTTCAATCTTTGATTTCATTTTTCTCATCTTGTCCCGGGTGGTCCCAAACAATAAAAGTAATGGCCTAGCTAAGGTTTGTCTGACTTCAACGATGCAAAACTATGCATAAACCACATTTGCTGAAAAATATAACACATTCTCCTAAATGGGACCAAAGATGATAAATTTTGAAGCTACCATCTCAGTCTCGGTAATACCGAATAAACGAATGCTATAATTTTCTGTAAACACTATCAATCCTTACAAAAGGCAGTTTGATAAGAAATCTTTAGATTTTCGATGTAAGTAATCAAGCTCTCCTTTTCTTCCTCGCAATCGGCCAATTGTTTTTTCAACGCATTCACCACCGTGGTAGCCTCATCCAAGCCTCGGTTTTGTCTGAGCAAGTCTGTTTTTTCTAGCTCGTCTACCTTAGCTTCCAGATGATCAATCTTAATTCTGTAAGCCTCTTCTCTGGCTTTGATTTCGGCATCATAGCCTGTTGCATGACGAGTGGCTTTTTCCAAGGCTTGTTCCAGCCTTTTGGCCAGCTGGGCATTCTCTTCAATCATTTCGTGGATTTTTTCTGCAGCTTTGTTCAATTGCTCATCCCGCGAAAGCAAGCTGAATTTCAACTCTCGATTCTCCTTCTTCAGTTCATCAATAATGACTTCTATAAAGTAATCGTTCTCTACCTTGTTGTGGTCGTCCTTCTTATGTTTTTTTTTAGCTTTTGGAGTGAGTTTCATCTTATGTGAATCACAATCCTCAAAAGACTGTGAGATATCTGTTGAATCGTCATCGGCTTTGTGACTTGAAGTCGACTTTCGTCGGATTTGATCTGCCAAGGAATCCTTATTCACCTCCTTGCAATGGAGGGATTCCGTTAGATTTTTATCGGTACGCTTTTTACGGTCCTTGATTTTTTTCTTCCACCCAGTCTCTTCGACAGCTTTAGATTTGTCCTTTTTCTTCTCCTTCTTTTCTCCATTGGTAGTTTTACGATGCCTCTTGTCCTTTTTCTTCGACTTCGAAGACTGATATCCCGGATGCAACGGAGCGTCTAAAGTATCCACTCTACATGGAGGATTTTTCAGAATGTCTTGCCACTTGGTCAAGCTTTTGGTGGGGTCTTCATGCTCCCAGTTCCATAAGCGTTGCATCACTTTGCGCCGTTGATCCTCGTATTTGGTGTTGAGTAGCTCTTGGTTTTGCTCTTTGACTATCTTAGTATTAGCCTCAAACCTCTTCGTTAAAGTTTCGATATCTTCTTCTTGGCTTGCGTGGGCGTGATCTTGCTCGTCATTGAAAGGATCATTGTCGTGCCATTGCTTGTCGCACACTAGACACATCGGAAACGTGGGGCGAGGTCGGAATCCGCTCTTGGTCTTAGGAACATCAATAATTGGTTGCGAACGTGCGGGTGCGGGAATCCAATGCGGTTTCATTTGACTCTGTGGGGGGCCGGAAACAGTGCGTTGACGTTGGCGGAGGTTCAGTGACCGACGTTGTCGGGTGTTGTAGTTGTCACTCATATACAGAGGTCGAAAGTGGGGACGGAAGTGAGGGATCACAAACTTAGGTGGAACAACTGTGGGTTGGCTATGGATTCGATGAGCATGATGGTGGGGATGCTCATTTCTGTGAGCCGAGTTATGGTAACGAATATGGGGCGAGTGATGAACACATGCGTGGCGTTGATGAGGTTCTTCCAGATGCATCTTGCAATGTTCAATGATTAGATGAGACTGAAAAACTTTCGAATCCCTCTTCGGATAAAGGGGATCAAATGTTTGCAATCAATGAATGACCTTTTGTGTGATTGGTATTGCACATAAACCGGCTTTCAGGGGTGAAAGATTTCGAGAAAGAAAGGCTGGGCCTCCCACAGAAAGTCGAGAGAAAGGGATGCATGCTTTTGATTTCCAGGTATGACAAAAGCCAGGCTCCCGGGGCCGAGAAATATCTAGTTCTGCCGCACCTCATTCATACAAATGCAATTGGATCAGTTTTGATGTTCTTGCAAACATTGATAGGAAAAGAGCCTATTCAACATGAAAGTCAGTCCATTCATTCTTGAAACTACTCTAGCACCAAAACGTAGCTCGCAATTTTGCCTTCACGTGGTCACCTCTTTCGTCTTTTCTCTCACTCCCTCACTCACTCTCTCCCTCTCTTCCTGGGATTTCAGCTGCTGAACGAACGGCTTTCTTTTAGTCTTTGAGTGTGTGTGGATGCTAATCGACTGCGGCATTGATATTTGCCACATCCCTGCACTAAATAACGAGAAAAATCACGGGCTAGACAAGTTTCCAAGTCTTAGGTCAGTACTCGGGCGGGTAAAAATGAGCGAAATCGATCTTACTTGGCCGTGCTTTTACTTTGTTCCTTGATGCTGTCGTGTTTGTATTTTGGGTTTGGTTTTTTTTTCGCCCCTTCTTGTCATGTTGGAATGATAGGTTGTGGTTTTTGTGACCCATTCAGGGCCCCAATGCATTGGGACTTTATCATTGTATGGGTCTTGATCGGCCCATTGGAGCTGTGGTTGGTTGGGTGGTTGATGATGATGATGCTTGCTTGTTTGCAGAGGTTGGTGATCGTTGGTGGGCAAAAAGAAGTATGACTGCGGCGTGGGTGAAGATTGTTGAGGGCGAAGGCCAAGGAAAAGGGGACGAAGAGGACCAAGAGCCCATGGAGATCCAGACCGAACCCGATGGCACCCTTTTGCTCTCTTCCATCGTCACACAATTTCCTGGAACCATCGGGCTGAAATTTAAGAACAAGGACACGGGAGGATATCGTGGGGTTCGATGCAAAGATGGGGTCCTTCAACCGCCCAATCCTGAGGGATGGGATGATATAACTTACATATGCACCAAACCTAAGAAATCCGAGGATGATCAACCGGCGGCCAAGCGTCTCAAGACGGGCGAAACTTTAGAATCCAGGTCTGAGAACAGTAGAAAAAGCGACGAGACCTCCGATCTGATCGTGCTCGGTTTGCCCTTTTCCATGGATGTGACTGAAGTTCGGGAATTCTTTGAAAAATTCGGCCCCCTTAGCTTGTGTTCGGTAAAGCGCAACAAAGATGGAAGCTCTAAAGGGTACGGATTCATGCGCTACAAGGATATTGAGTCCCAGAAGAAATCCATGCTCACGCGGCATATGATGCAAGGCAGATGGGTGGATGTGAAGGTGCCCGATTCACAAGAGAGAAAGGTAGGCGCGGATGAAGGCGGGATTTACAAGGTGTTCGTGGCGCGGATCGACGACAGTCTCACCAAGCAAGATCTTGAGGAGCATTTTAAGCAATTTGGCGAAATCACCGACATCTTCTGGCCGCGCCCTTTCCGTGGATTCGCCTTTGTGACGTTTCTCGAATCACGCGTAGCCCAGAGCCTCTTAAACAAGGATCACGTCATCAAAGGTGTTTCTGTTCACATCGGGATGCCTGTGAATCGGAAAAAGATGGATCCTCCGGAAGCCCGCTCATCCTGGCCTGAGACCCATGGGTCGTCATCATCATCATCATCATGGGGGGGTTACAGTCGTGGGGGTTATGGTGGAGGATCTCGTGATTATGGGGGTGGATATGACTCGCGTCGAGACGAGAGTGGAGGTGATCGAGGAGGCAGATTTCCCGAAAGGCATAGTAATTGGGGCGGATATTGAGTGTTGCGAACGCAAAAAAGTTTCAATTTGATCATGGATGAATGTATGTGTGTGTATGTGTGCGTATGTGTGCGTATATTTTGGTTTAGTTATCAATGCTACCAATACATGGATAATGAAATATGTTGGCTGCTTCCCGCACCCATTTATTGGCCACCCACTTGGAGCCCAAAAGAACGGGGCAGCCCCCGTGTAACATGGCCATGTCGGTCCTCCCACTGCGTTTGATGTTATACCAAAACACAGCTGAGCCCTTCTTTGGGAGAACACTGATTCCTAAACGGGGAAATGCCGTTCTACCGCCTAAAGAGACCTGCAAAGAAAAAAAAGTGCCAAGGTTACTCAAATTTAAATCGAAGGCCAGAAAAGACGTGATGATTGTTATTTTACGTAGAGGACTCACGTCGGATAGGTAGAGCATGAATGTTGCCAATCGATCTCCGGTGATGTAGTCGTCTTGTCCCAACTTTGCCATATAATCCGGCTCTTTGTACACGAACATGGGATCCTGATGAAAGCCATAGTGCCCTCCGATTCCGTAGTTAGCCACCTACAAAAAGGAAAGTGTGCTTTTTCAGTGAAGTCCTACTAGGGTTTATTTCTTGCCTCGTGCAAATCATCCTACCTGAAACATTTCATACTCTTCTTTTTTACCCTCTTTGTGCGCATCTAATGCTTGAACAGTTTGAAGACCGGTGAGTAAATTGATTCGCCTATTTAGCTTCTTCAGGGATGGGTCTGTATCCGGCAACCACCCATTTCGAGACACGCGGAGGTCGGAAACAGATCGCTCTTGCCCCGTGGTGGCGGTGTTGATCTTGGGTTTGGCAGCTTGAATCACAGCTTCGATCTCGGTGTTGTGAATGACATCATGTAAAATCACTATCTTATGGGGGTCATTGTAGACGATTTCGGTTTTCATGGGACCTATTAGGTAGAACGGTTGATCCAGGCTTGAGTAACTGCAAGAGAGTTTGGCTTGCTCAGATTGTGAAAGGAGGGTTCGGCCTTGACACAAGGCTTTGTAGTTCATCTCGTCATCCAGGGTAGTGAACTTCTCCGGGTCCCGGGTCTTTTCAGGGATTCTCAGGAGATTAAAGTCGCTACTCTCAAAGTCCTCGGTGCCCTCAAAGCTGGCAATGTCTCGGAATCCAGGGGGTAATTTTCTCTCGACTTGTTTGATGACTTGCTCGATGCGATCGGCCTTGACCGGAGATGTGTGATTATTGCCTTCGGAGGCTGCTTGGATCACGGCCTCTTCCAGCCATCGAAGGGCAACCTCAGGACGATCATTCATCATGGCAAACCTGTAAGACATTAAAGAGACATGTCACGTTAATCAAATTGCCCGACTACATCGTGCTAATTTCATTTTTCTCATCACTTAGTTGCTAAATTGCCTTGTTCTGGGTTCGTTGTCAAATGTATTACGATCCCAAACAAGTAACAAATATTCACCACTTTTTTTTACTCGACAAATAAAAGATTCGAAAACCTTCCACCTGGATTGTGCAAGCTGAACTAATTTTATGAAATCGAAATTCTATATTATTCCCTTGGAAAAGTTGTGTTTTCATATGCCCGGAGCATTTTTTTGCATTTTGGGGTCAAATTGGGCCAGTTAAACTTTGCAGCTGATCAACATATTTTCAATTTAACAGGTATTTTTCACAGCTCTAAAAGTGTGTGGATTAGATTTAAAAAAATACATTAACTTAAAATAAATTTAGGAGTATAACTTAGAATATAGACCTGAGTTTAAAAAAATATAAAAAATCTGGTGTAATTAAAAAATACACGAAATAGAAAAAACAAAAACACCTAAAAGGTGTTGATAAATTTAATTTTCATTAATGGTAAAAGACATTTTAAACATTTCGAGGATGTATCACTGTCACTTGAAGAACAATAACAAACCAAAAACAAGCATGGTCAAATATGGTAGAATACTTTGGCACCACTTTGGTAATTTATAGAATTTTTGTCAAAATTTCAATGGAGTTTTTCTCGAATGTCGGGAAAGTTCATAATATGCTTGGAAACCAAAATATGCCTCATATGCTTAAAAACTCGTTTTAGGTCCGGAAGTGGGTGAAATTGCCCTGGTGAGATGAGTTATAATGATTATTCATATGTAGAAAAAGAAGAAAAAAACACCGAAAAAGTTTTAAAAAAAGCCAAATCTAAGCTTTTAAGCGTAGTCAAAAAGTACGTCTACGCTACGAAATCCATGGAAATCTGCAGCCAGGAAGCTTTCAATGTGTTGCAATGACTATCATGCGTTTTAGTAATAGAAAATATTGGATAATTGTTTTTTTTTAAAGTCAACTTTGGATTTGATAAAAGTAAACAGATGAATTTTGATATTACTTTTGAATCTCTTTCAAGGCTGAAGTACTAGTATCTCTCTGCACTTGATGAAAAGTCAACCATGAATGAATAAATTTTGACTTATGTCTTGTACTAAAGTAGTTCCAAAGATTTTTCATAAATTTTTTGGAGGAGCCACAATTCTAGTTTCTTGTCTTTCAGGGCCATCTTTTGTACTTTTTCAAAAGCTTGTTTTGTAAGAGATTTTGAAAAATTGCAACAGAGAAATAATTTTGTTTCGAGAAAACGGTATACACAAAATAATTGTTATTTATTTTCAGTTTGTCGGAAAAGTTTGCACAAGCTACTGTATAAAAAAATTTTTGTACGGTTTGATTTAACACTAGTAAAATTAGACATGAAAGAGATTTTGAGAGGTCAAACATGTAAGTTTCGTTATCCTTGGACTTGAAAAGTGTAAGACGCAAAGGGCCCAAAGAGCACACACAACGGACCCCAAAAAGCAGCAGATTTGCGTAAAAGAGCAAAGTACTTTGTTGTATATTTATTTTTAAGAAATTGCAGTGAGATACAAATGTGGTTAAAAAAAAGTTTTTTGATTGAAAAAAGTTAAATCCGTCAAAAACAGGCAAAAAAGTAATAAAAATATATTTTATATTATTTTTTTATCCTTGCTCTATTCTTATGCATTTAATTCGCCAGCGGTGTTGTGTTTTAAGGCTTTTATCGCAGTAGGCCTTTTTTATCTCGACTTCTTTTTCATGGAATTTTACAAATTTCTACATTTAATCGCTTTAAAGTAACTTTCAAAGGCTCGTACCGAATGCATTCACATGCGCATCCAGCCGTACTGGTGTTTAAGATTTCATTCGCCAGACTAGCATAGAAGATTCGTTTGCACAGAAAAAGTAAGAGAACTATTTCTCGCCGTTTTGTTTGTTCCACAGACGAAGTTTAGTGATTCAGAACGGAAGTACTTTACACTCAAGAAGCTCATTGAAAAGAAGCATCAACTTGATCCGTTACTGTGAAGATTCAACTAAACAAAACAAGAATTGCAAGAGAGAAAAATGCAGCCAAGAGGAGCCTTTGACCCTAACAAAATTAAAACAATTGGATAAGCACACTGAGAAAAAGGTTGTTGATTTTGTGCTCCGTAGTGTTGTGCCGCCCTTTTCTGGTGATTCTGTTCTTTCCTGTTCTGCGCTCGATCAAATATTTCAAACGGTCAGTTGCTCCGCAACAAACGGTCGAGAATGAGATGCGATCGTAGAATTTTAATGAAGCAATGAGACACCAGAGGCCACGACGGTGCTACGGAGCAAACAAACAGACCCAGCTGATGTTTACTGAGCTTCCCTTATAGCATGAGCACTGCTTCTTATGCAATATGTTATTGGCTAGATTTACAAAACCTCATCGCATAATCAAATTTCCTTTGAACTTGAACTTCCTGGGTTAATGGTGGCGAAAACAGCAACAAGCATTTGAAGCTTCAAATAAGATCAACAACTTGACCTAGTCGACGCTTTTTTCCCATAAGCTTCTTTACATTACACCAACTACAATAGGGCTTCGAGATTAACTCCCAACACATGCTAGGGTCCACCTAGCGTTTCTTGGCCTAAGTTGTTCGGGCGGAACCGGTCATTTGGCCAGGGTGAAAGGAGAATCTTCCTGACAGAATATTTTTGAAGCCGATCGCAATGTTGTTCAAGTTAAGACACATAAACGTTCAAATGATTAAAATGAGGCATTTCTTTGTTTTGAAGAATTCTTTCACATTCTATTCTTTGATTCTAACTTCATTTTAATATTTGTCCTTGCTCTACTGCCAACATAGCCTTACATCTGCTTTGACAGATGAGGCTCTCACTTATTAACGACACAAAAATTAATTCAAGGTTGCGTGAGCAAAAAAGGGCAAAGTTCCGTTGTGAGGTGGGGAAGACATTGCCAGAATGTAAACATTGCTTCTCCAATGTTAAATTTGCTTCTCATTTAAGGTAGAGAAACCAACTTTCCCCAGAATGCCGTGTCACCTTTGATTCTACAGGGTATATCGCCTAAAATTCATCCATTCAATCAAATCCAACAAAAGTTCGATTTACATAATGGCCACCTTTGGTCTTCACCACGGCCTTCAATATTCCCACAGGCTTGTACCTTAATCAGTTTGACCCAAAGCCTCTTCAGAATGGACTAGATGGAAATTTTCATCCAATTGAGGCCTGGAGATGAATGAGGACATTTATCCTTGTCTCAGAAATGAGAAAAGGCAATAATTTTGAACAAGCTGTGTGGAATGTCAAGCAGCCCCATCTTGTTGAAGGAGCAAGGAAGTTCAGAGGCCATTTTCGCACATTTAAAATTGATTTACAAAAACTTTTGAAAACAAAATAGTTTGCCAAAAGAATACGCAAAACATTATGTTTAAACGAAAAGAGTGAAAGTAATATAAAGCCAACGCATTAAAGGTAGGAATCTTGTCTTCCCCACCTCACAACGGAACTTTGCCCTTTTTTGCTCACGCAACCTTGAATTAATTTTTGTGTCGTTTATAAGTGAGACAGATAAGGCCACTCATCTACCGGCCGGCAGGCATTACATTTGTTTTTCACCTGACCAATGCAACAGACACTCAGTGATTAAGAGGACGAGCATGTACGGAACTTTGTGTCAGCTTTTCAAGTGAGAGGAGGCAGTAAGAAATGTGATAGCTGAGGCAACGGATCGTGCTGAGGCAGGAACCTCTCACCACAGGACACGAACTTCAGCTGACGCGTAGCCCAATGAGGCCCTTAAAACGGTGCGGCTCTGCAGTGAATTTGAACGAAATTGCCAAAAAACGATAGAAATAGGTGTTTGATAGCAAACATCACTTCAGAACATTGTTGCAGCATTAGATAGCGCTCCTTTTCCTGACATTCATTTTCATAATGCTGCTTTCTGTTCTCAGGAATTAGTCAAAACTGGGCTCCTTCAGACCAATATCTCGCACAAAATTGAGAATAGATCTCGAATAAATGCATATGTAACTTAAATCTAGTAATACCAACTTTAGACAATGAGTTCAGTTTTACTTTGATCAAGTTTCATGAAGATTGGGCGTCTTTTTAGAAAACTGTGGCCATGTTATTAACAATGAAACTCACAGCCACAGTATCCACACTCTTCCCCATAGAAACATAATTTTTAATCAGCATTTTATCGTCTGAAATCCTTGAAATCCATTAGATGCCAAATATCAACATTTTGATCAGCCAAACCGAGAGGAAGCACGAGATTAAACAATTTTTTTGTCAACTAATAGTAAAGTTGTTGATGATTCCCTCACACTGATTATTCATGCAGAATGCAGTGAAGAACAGATCACTCTCATGGAGCACTGTATTCTTCGCTTTGATGGTGTTGTTTGGTACTTATAATCTGAAACCATTGGTATTTCAGGATAAGTTGAATAGGGTTGATAATGAGTGGTAACCGTGATTTACCCAAGAGTGGGTTGCATTTAATTATCTCTAAGAGACAGAAACACAAACTAGAATGATGTCTAGACAATTTGTTCACTGATTTAGTATAAAATATTGAATATTGAGTCCAAAACACTTCCCTATCGTTCACTCCAGAGGGCCTCATTGGGCTCTCAAAAACAACAACAAACAGCTGTCTTCGCATCCTCTTCTGTAAGTATATCCATGGCTGAGGCTATCAGGCAAGACCTGATGTTCGATCAAGCTGGCCGATTTCCTTGGGAGGCCGCTTAGGCCAATATTTTGATAAAACGTGCAAACACCGTCCGACCCGGCCCGCCACCAAGGGTTCTCAACTGACTAATTCCACAGGCCGGACAAGCCAATCAGCTTCAGGCGCTTTCCCAAGGTTTCCGTCCGTTTTGAAAGAGACGCTCATTTTCCTTCTTAACAAGTGTGACCAGCAAACAGTGTCCAAACCAAACCAACTTTTGTGGCTCGATCTTGGAATGAAACAGGCATGTAATGAATGCATTTTCATCAAAAAGTCGAAAAAAGCTTAAATAGTTTTGATGCTTCGTTGTAGAATCTAATGTAATGTATCTTATCTTTAGTGTAAATAACATAGCGGAAAACGAAAATTAAAAACAATCACACAGAACCTCTCTTCATTTAGAAATATTAACCACACAAGTGATTCAGGTTATTGTAATATTTTCAAAAGTGTTAATAGAAGGAAAATTGTCACTAAAATGTTGTAATAACATAATGATGCATTGTTTTTCAATATAATTTAAAAGCACAAGTCTTCAGAACAAAAACAGGGGCTAAACACTTTTGTAATGACCAAAGAAAGGCTAAATAGGGCTAATCAAAATTTAAAATAACTGAATAATAATTTTTGAAAGCTTAAAGCCCCTCCCGAGAAAAAAATAGCCTATTTGGTTTCTCAGAGCTAAGCTTCGTCACCATGTCGCTTTTGTGTTGGTGTGGGCACGTCTTGTGGACGGTGCGGGCATTTTCCCTCCAGCCGAACCGCTGCTCTTTTGCATGAAAGGAAAAAGAGAATGTCTAAGGTGGACTGCACCGTCTGCACCCAAGGTAGACAGTAAAGACTTGGAAATGCTTAAACACGGTTTTTGAAGGAATTTAGAGCATTTCTTTTGAAGAGAGATGACTTCTACAGATGTGAAAGTAACATTTGGATTTCAAAAAAGCCAACCTAAATTTAATAAAATTTGTTGTAAAACGAGCCCACTTGAATGTACTAATAGAGCAAAGCCTCGAAGGATTTAGCCCGGAAAGAAGTGCAGGTCTACCACCAGAGGCCACCACTTTCAATTTTGGTACTGCCCATATGCGTCTGCTTAAAAAAATCAGTTTGGGTAACAATACATGAAGAATATTCAATTCAGCAGCGCGGTTTGGTTGGTAACAAAACATTTTACCATGAAGAAAGAGAAAGGTCGTAAAATCAAGGTCCAAAAAAGGCAAGTTGTAATTTGTAATTATGAGCAATTTCCTTCAAGTGAAATATTTGCTGGCATTTAAAACTTAGTGTATGGGTCTTACACACAGCACGAAGATTTGTGGTTGTAAGGTGGAAAGTTATGTGAAGTTTTTTGAAACAATCTCACTAAAACATTAGAGACTGAGTATGCAATGTTTTTTTGCAACTAATTTTTTACAACGTGATTGATAATGCTCAAGTGTGGTTCCGTGAATTCAAGCTGGTTTATATTTTGTAAAAAAAATTGCGCCAAGGCTATTCTTGCCATTTTGACGAGGAGTTTTGACTAATCACATACAGACCATTACTCTAAAGCGAGTTTAAGTTATAGACACGTTCCTTTCAATGATCCACGGATTTGCTCAATTGAGACACTTGAGCATAGATGTTATACAAGACTCAAGTCAACCACGGATGTTGTTGTTTATCGCTTACTCCTGGTGCTCCTTCCATTGCAATTATGTACTTGTTATCATTGCCTTCAAAGTATCAACTTTATTCAATTCGTAACTTATTTTCACCATTTCCAAGTCATGGAGTACTTCACAATGGTGCATACAACAGAGTGTTCCAAAAGAAACGGAACACCTCACCGTAACATCCAAATTCAGAGATGATACATTTACTTCAATCATAAACCACAGGAGTACCTTCATTGAGATGGTGGCTTCAAATTTTGTCATATATGCTCCCCTTTAAGAGAAAGTGTTAGATTTTACAGCAGCAACAAGGAATTTGTGTACCAATTTTCAGCTCAATGAAACCACGGAATCAAGGTTCAGGTTCTCCAAAATCAGGTTTGAAGTTCAGGCAAGCGAAGACGGAAAATGGCCTCGTTCTACCTCTTCTTGCAAGATCTTTTAGATCGTTCAGTCAAGCAGTAACGAGGTCTACAGGGTCGCTAGCGAGGTCTACGTAAGCTTCAACCAAAGCTAATGCACGTAATGCACCCAACACGTGACTTGAAAGGTCAAAATAAGTATTTTCAAGTCAGTTTTATTTGAAGCCGAGAAGACCCAAGAAGTCGTTCTGACTTCTTGGTTCCGTGGTGGCTTCCGTGGTTGGCTCCGTTCTGACTGAACGGAGTTTCAAACCCACGCTAATTTAAATGTTTAACACAACTTCAGGGGAATTACTCTCTGCTACAGCCTTTTCATTTCAAATTATTTCTGAGTTATGACGGAGCTTAACTCCAAGCTTAAAAACTTGCCAATAGATTGTGTGAAAGAGGGGGTAGGTACTGTGCACTGAGCCGTGGATTTCCTTGACTAAGCTCACAAGTAAGGCTTTCCAGATTAATCCAGATTTCGAAAATTTCACGATCGGTTGAAGGCAGACCGTAGACTTACATTCGCACTCTGAATTGAGTTTTACGCCCGAAATGCTAGCCTTTATCCTAAACGAGCAAGTTTACTTTTTCAGTGCTCGACACGGCCAGAGAAAAATAAAATAGCTCCTTCATAAGCTAAGGAAATAGATAGATACAATTGAGGTTGCCATTCGCTTTCCTTGGACTTATGCCTAACGGTCTTTATTAACGGTGGAATCACTTGATTAATAGAACACGACGTGAAATGTCCTTTATTTCAATTTGTACTCGCGGCCAACACTTTGTACACTATGCTACTGGTAGACATTTTCGAGAAAAAAAATAATACATCCAAACATCATGTAAATAAATTTACTTCAATTAAAAAATACGAAAGCAAGTCTATAAAGTCTAGCCGTAATCGAGGATTCTTTCTTCCGTGAGCGGGGCCAAAGTCGTCCAGTCGGACTCTGTTAGGGTTTTAAATTCCGAAATCGACCGATGAATGATTGGAGTTGTTGGCGGACTGGGAACGATTGCTCCGCGGAAATCGTTGCTTCTAATTCTGTCATACGACTCGAGACTTTCGATCAGATATTTCATAGTTCTGGTGACCTGAGCACGACGACTTTGAAGCTCGTGCTTCAATTTCTCGACCGACTGCATTACAATACATATCTAGTGTGACATTTTCGGCTCGGCTCTTCCAAGCTATGGTCAAAAATCAACCGCGTACAGTTGTGTTGATTCTAGTTTATTTACGTTACCTACCGGTTTGCAATTACAATTCTCTATTCACGCAATTACGACGGAAATATGTAAGTTTGGCTTCTTCTGTAAAAGCGCTTTGTTAGTTATGTGTAGGGATAGGAACTTTAGACGAATAAAATTATTCGTCCTTATTCATCTTTTTACCTTTATTCATCGCCAATTAATTTTTCGTTTGATTTGGACTTTATTCGTCTTTTTTCCTCTAATCGGGCAATTTTATTCGTCTTTTCTCGTTTAATTGGCCAAAAACTTGGATTTTCTTGGACTTCAAGCTCATAAGCAAAAATTTTTTAAGCAAATAATAACTTCGAAGAGAGTTCAACGCCAAAGCTTATGGCAAAGTAACAATTTGATTGTCAGTTGCGGCTTTGCACCAACAAAATACAATCCACACTTACAAATTTACTTGTACTCGTAGTGTTGCCCAACAGACACAGACAGAAAAGATTACTTTTGGGTTAAAAAAGCTTTCTGGCCATGAGAACAATTAATGTATCTGCATATCTGACTACAGCTCTCCAGAAAACGCTCCTTAAAAAGAGGTATTTCGAACTATTGGTTTTTATTTGACATATGTACTACAGAAAATCTCTTGCCCATTAATTACTTCCTTTCTTTAAATTTTCTAAGTTTCGTTGTTTTTGCACAAGCAGACAGATTTTTTCCCGATCGTCTATTTTGTGGGAGCAGTTTTAAAAGTCTTCTTTTGTCTGTACGAGTACTTAATTTGTCTTCTTTCTCATAAAACAGTTTCATTCGCCTTTCTATTAAATTGATTCGATTTTTGTGTCTTACAAGCATTTTTTCCTTTTCTTCCTTTAATGGGAATTTTTATTCGTTTTTTTTTCGTTTAATCGGTTAATTTTATTTGCTTTTTTTCGTCTAATAGGCAATTCTATTAGTCTTTTTTCGTTTAAGTTGACAGTTTTATTCGTATGAACTTCCTTTCCCTAGATGTGTTATGAGTAGGGCCCGGAAGTACATTTTTTTCAAATATAAAATATTTCAAAAATATTCCCCCACTTTTCCTCGATTTTTTTAAAGATTTTGGCTGTTTCAAGGAAAAAATAAATCTTTTCTGGAACATTCTAGTCAAAAAAATATTTCGTTCAAAATTGAGGAAAAGAAATGAATGACCAATGCTCAATGGAGCCTTTCCAAAATGAACCCAAAATACGAAATCTCAACAAAATGGCATTGGTACTAAGATTAGACATTCACAATCAAAACTACTGTCATATACGAAAAAACAGCGCCATCTATTAAGGCAAATTGAAAATTGTATTGTTTCAATCAATTACATGTCAAGTTTGCCCCCAAAAACGGGAAAATGCATCAATTTCACCAGGAACAAATTTGGAAAATCGGTGCACACAGACAAAAATTCCAAAAAATGGCCTAGTAAAAAAACATTTCTTAGATATCCGGCTTTTTTCCAAATATGTTGGGCTTTTGAAAAAAATATATAGTGGATATTTTGTCACTTTTTTGCAAATATTTTTCCGGGCCCTAGTTATGAGTATATTTGTCAAGGTTTTGACCGTAATTAATGATACAACATTTTACGTACATTCATCGAATTAATATAATTTGAAGAATATAGTTACAATTTGAGACCTCAAATCTAGGAAGTATCCTTGGCAAAATACTTTTCTCGACCTGTCAAGTGAGGCGACATCTACGTTTGATTTTATACAACTTCAACAGCCCTATTCAGTACGAAGACCCCATTGTGACAAAGAGAGATGATGAAGATATCTTGAGGTAAGGGGAACTGGTATGTATGTTTCCAACACTTACTTTTCATCGTCTAATAAACTTAGGCAACATTATTCCTTCTATGGGCACCAGAAGTAAGGATGATTTTTGAGAATACAGCATGAGTCTTTAGGTGGGGGAGTTGTTCTTGAAAACAAAATCAAAGCCTCATTACGGTTAATCAATTTCAACAATGTTTTACATGAGTATACACAAAACTGCTTTCTTCAATTGATATAAGTACTATTCAATCACAACCGTAATGTGTCACAAGTGATTCTTGATTTGGTATCGGACTCTAATCCATGGCAACCCTGTATAGGTGTTGATTTTAAGCTTGGGTTAAAATTCTTACAAACAGGCACGGTTTGCTGGTTTGCTGTTCCGTTTCTTTTGGATCACACTGTACATACTGGATTCCACCACTAGCAATAGGCTTACTTGCGCTGCGCCCCTTGATTTTAAACTCCCCTTTTCAGAGATGACAACGAGATAGTGAGGAAAAACCCTTACCGTCCAAGGAAAAAGGTGTCTTTAACCGAGAGCTCTGCCGCTGTTTGCATACCAAATATTCTTCCGCGGGCAAAGTCTGTGATGTTGAGCTTGTACATGTCCTGTAATCGGTTCAAAGCTTTGGCCGCGCCTTGAAGATCCGCTTCCGTGGGTAAGCCCCCATGTTTGTTGCGAATCTTACGCAAATCTTGAAGAGTTTCTGGAAACGAACACATAAAAAGGGATTCATTTGAAGAGCAGTCGCTTGCATGGAGAGTTCATTCCTCTTAGCTCATGAAAAACGTTCTTATTAACCTGGCTATTAAGATGACCCTAAATCAAAAACATGCATGCATATTGTACACACAGTACACACACTGTAGGACGAACCGCAGCTTCTGTAATCATTTCTTGGCACTTCAATGACTTCAATGATTTTCGAAATTTGAGTCACAACGACACACACACACAACAGAGATAAGACATGAATGTTTGCTTTGGGAAAAATGATTTACAGTAGTAGTAACATTAGGTGACCATGGATCGGATGGAACTACCAGAGCGCTATAAAGACTATGCTGTGGCCTTTGCCATTCAAGTGACCAATGCCACGGATCTTGAATTGAAGCACGTCGAGACCGACATACAATATGGACAGGTGGATTGGGTGGTGCCTGGTGGTGACAACAGACACGACCAGACCCCTCGAGATCCAATGACCACCAACGATCTGGAGCTCCGAGAAGCACCCTCCGAGTTGACTGGTCAAAGCATTGGCTCACGCTCGAGTGCTGTGATCGTGGGACGAAACACTTCGTACGGGAGACCAACCGGTAAGAACAAAGGAATGGCAATCACTGAATCTTTCAATGTTCAGTGTTGGCTTTTCCAAACGTAATTCCACGAAAGTGAACGCCAATGGTCCAACAAAAGAAGGATGAAAATTACACCAGAGATGACTCCGAGACATTGGTTTTTGGGATGTTCTCACTTAAAACTTTAAGAGCTTCTATGAAATCGACATAATACAGAAGAAATTTGGAGAAAGAAAGGCGTGACGAGAGAAAATCAAATCGTGTCTTTTTTACATTTCAAATAATAGGCACAGAAGTGTGCCCAGTGTTTCTAAATCGAAACTGATTGACAGAGGCGTATAGGTGGAAAATCGAATTATCGCAGGTTTCTAGAATCCTGAGGTGGATCAAATCCATCACTAGTGGGAAACAAGTCAGGCAACACCATCCCGTTCGCTGTACGTAGTTAACTACCGGTGCATAGTGTACTAGTATGTGTATTGTATTGTGTCCATTACGTACTACATGTTTGAAGGTGATATCATAAAACGAAGTGAGTGCGAAGACGGCAAGCACGTTTGACAGATTGCAACTGTCCCATGTTTTCGCTCTAATTGTTCCAGGCTCATCAGGTGTTCATGTGTGGCAAATTGGACACACGCAATACTATTTGGTGGTGGCTTGGAGTGGACCCAGAAATTTCTACACCCATAGCAATACGCTTATGTTTGGGATCACCAACGGAAAACCCGTTCAATTAGAAGGTAACTCTTCATGTTGGTGACTGAGTCTCACAATTGACCTATGGATAAACTTGAATCTAGTGCAGAATACTAATCTTGAGCATTTCATCATCTTTACAAGATATCGCACTAGAAATCCCTAGTAAAGAAGGCTACCAATGGTTTGCTCCTCTTGGTTTCACATGATGAACAACTCGATGAATTCGGTTCTTGAGAACGAGAGAAGTTTCGTTTAATGAATGTCGAGAACACATATTCGTCTTTCATTCACCAAGTTCCCAAAAGCGCTAGGCTAATCCCGTAATTACTCTCAAAGAATGGAGAAATTTTCAACCTCAGAAATGGAGAACTAATCAACTCTCGACGCTTCAGTGCATTTACTTCCAACAATGATAGCAATTGTACAGCCACGCGACAACCAATTTTGTTAAGTCTCTGTCATCTCACCATTTTACGTTGGTTGCTTCTTAGCTTGAGGAGCACTGTTTGGTCATCCAAAGGCGTGTCGTATTCATGAAAAAGGCATCATCTACTGTCCATTTCAGAAAGTGGCATGAGCGGTTTGTTCAACCATCTCTACTATTACCCTGAAGAGCAATTATCCAGTGCAGGATGGTTCACTCGGGTGACTTGCCACTATAACCAGGAAACAAGAGAGGGACACCTCACATCCAACAAGTTCCTTCTCGGAGGTCAAGTGGAACAAGAGCACAAGTCCTGGAACACGGTGTGCTTCAGAGTGGGTGACGAGCAAGTTCCGCGAGACCAGTTCAAGACTTGGTTGACCACCCAAAAAGCTGGTGTGAAGCTCTTGGCACATCGACGACAACATTCAAGGTACAAGCCCAATTACCAATGTGTAAATGCGCAAAAGCTCGATCTGCGATTTCCGTAGCTCTAACGTATCAAAAGGAGTTAATAAAACCACAAATGAGAAGTAATATTTGGCTAAATTGGCGTTAATCAATTCGACAATCACACAGTTGTAATTCCACTCTACCTCAGGTAATTTACGATTTCCAATTTGGCTGTACACGTATATATGCCTTTGAAATTGAATATGATTCTGTTTATCATAATTGTATTTTCAACGAGTAGATCGAGTGTTTCTAGGTTTTTAAGAAACTATTCATTGGCGAATCATTCGTATGTAACTCAACAAGGTGGAAAAACAGTAAACAAATAACTCCTCTTGACACGGACGTAATTGCTTTCCAACTCTGAGAACGACTCACTCATTTTGCCTTTGAAAACTTGCAATTTGCCCGTATAATTTGCAAAATCTCTTGCTAGATTTGAAATCCTTGAGCCACCGAACAACTCAACATAGAAACCTTTTCAATACTTCCATTTTCCCCCCTCTTTGTCGCTTCAGTGGTGTTCTCCAAACCGAGGAAGAGCAAAACCACCTGGCTTTGGTCATCGAGTTTCGCCACAAGAAAAGCCAACGCGACGATTCCGTGTGGTTATGTGAACTCAGTGGCACGCCTCAATCCAAGCGAGATATTCAACTCTCGGACGTTTCTCGGGTCATTTGTGAACTCGTATCCAAAGCCACCCTCACCAAAGACAGACGTCCCTTCCATCTTCGCGTATACAATTTGGGCGAAATCCAAACCAGCGTGTCCGACATTCAATACCATTGCCAACGGATCGAGTCCAATCGAGCTCTCGGACTCAATGAGCGTTGTCGGGATTGGATCATGGAACTGGCGGCTCGACTCAACATGGCCAATCGAGAGGTGATTCCACAAGCCTTGGAGATTCCGGTGGAAACCAGTGGTCACATGAGCGATGAAATGGGCGTGAGTATCATGGGTGCCCATGGACCCATGGATTCCGTGCCCATGCCTGCTAATGCCATGGATTCGCTGCGATTCCTCAGTCCTTCAACGATTCTCCAGCACGAGAAATTGAAGAGCCTCAGCTCTCACCTCTAAATCAACCATTGACCTCGCACTCCAATATTCACGGAGGCTGAAAATCAGACCGCAGCAACGAATAAACGCACACTTACTTTTGGTATCCACAGCCTTGGCGGCCTCCTCCACTTTCTTGAAGACCACGTTCAGACGTTTGAGCACTTGGTAGTTGTAAATGGGATTGCCCACGATTTTGTCCATGAGATTTTGGTCTGTGCATTTCTCCTTGACTGGCCAACAATCTTCCTTTTCGTACATGGCTTTCACCTCTTGAGCATAGTTTTTGATCTGATTGAGCGATGTTTCCAAAGTGTCTCGATGTCGTTGAAGAACGGAGACGAGTTCCACTTCCATCTTGAACACATTGGCCAATTCCCCCATGGACGAAAAGATCTGACCATTGGTGGCTGTTCCGAAGAACAGAGAGCACAACAAAGTGGCCAAACACGCCAACCAAGAGGATGTCATCTTGAAAGCCTCGATATATCACAGATTCGATGTAATGATCACCACCAGCAGTTTCACAAGTTAGCAATGTTTGCTCATATTATTTGTTGAGGAGTCCAGGTATGTTATTTATTCAGCACAAAACAGTCAATGGGAATATG
This sequence comes from Tigriopus japonicus, assembly GCA_010645155.1. Classification (NCBI taxonomy): domain Eukaryota; kingdom Metazoa; phylum Arthropoda; class Copepoda; order Harpacticoida; family Harpacticidae; genus Tigriopus; species Tigriopus japonicus. The sequence goes on from JAAGOF010000320.1 coordinate 22,125, forward strand.
TGGCGCTTCTTTCGGTAAAGAGCGCGTGCGCACACACTCTCTCTCTCTCTCTTCTGGAGTCCGTTCACTCACCGTTGTCCTACACTGACGTCAAAATCATCATCATTATCTTCTTCCCTATTCTTTTTGAGGCTCCATGCATTCGCTCTTGGCGCTTCCATTGCACTTCTGCAAGTCTTCCATTGGAATAGATTCGGGGGAGAGCGCTCCACACATTTTCCTCTTCTCATAAGCATCATCAGCCACATAGGTATGGTTGAGCTCAGGGCCAGGAAGAGATCTCTCTATTGGATCAAGCACGGGGAAAATGCTGTACATAAAAAGGCGAGAAGGATGACGATCGGTGGTCGGATTTTTGGCATGAACGGATTTTTGCAACCGGGAATGGTGTTTCTCTTTGGTTAAATGAACCACAGGTTGTTGCCAGCTCCACGAAGAATTATAACTCGTCTCAATCAATTTACGGACCGTTAACTATTCGTGGTGAGGTCGATCAATTGGTAAAGGCAAAATCTTAACTCGTCACCTCGTCATTTGATGAAATTCCCCGAGATATGTGATGACATAATTATTCGGTGACAATGGCCTAAATCCAACAATCATTGACAAAGTTTCACATTTCTCGCAAACAATATACTGTTCCGAGTTTCACTCGACCTCATTTACTGTACGACATGGCAGGAACGGCTTCCAGGGGCGCGCAGTAAATAGGTCACAAGGTAAATAGGTCACGGTAAATAGTTCACAGAAAGAGGTCACCGTAAAAAGGTCACAAGGTAAAACGGTCACGGTAAAACGGTCACAAGGTAAAAAGATCACAAGGTAAATAGGCCACAGTAAAAAGGTCACACGGTAAATAGGTCACGGTGAAAAGGTCACACGGTCAACAGGGCACGGTAAAAAGGTCACAGTAAATAGGTCACAATAAAAGAAGTCACAAGGTAAGGAATTCAAAAGCAGAAAAAGGCACAATAAAACTTCAAATTGAAATTATATTCATAATTTGTTGTTGAGCACATGGACTGTATACCATACAATCTATGTACAGATGCCAGTAGTTTTAATTTTTTAAATCTTCTCGTGTTTTAACGAATTTTTTTTGACAAATCTTGTACTTGAAAGGGTTCTTAGAAGTTGGAAGGAAATTGTAACGACACTTATTGAAAATTTAATGAATTATAAATACAACAAACTAAAAAAGTTATATTGTATCTAATTATGACATGGAATACCTTGCCCTTGCGTCAGCAATGTGTTTTTTTTTAGCTGGAGAAGTATTTCTTTTATTCCAGAATATTTTGAGGCCAGTTTTGAGATATAAAGGCAATGCAAAACACTTACTTTTTTATTTTTATAAGAGCCACTTAGAAACACAATGTGTATGAAAGAGTATTGAGGTATGATATGAGGTAAATAATTGAAACATACTTTTTCAATTATTTATTACTTAACGGAACTTTATTAGTTAAAGGATTTGTCATGAAACATTTTTTAAGTGTAAGTTGTATGAAATACCCCAAAGGTATCATGACTCGATTATTATAATCCAAAGAAAGGGTGAACAATGCCGCCATTTGGGCTGCCAATCAAGCAAGCCTCGTGATATTGCAAGAAAAGGACTTATCATTAATTCAAGCAATAAATTAAAGATGTTGGTTTGTTCAGTGGATTCGCAAAAATAAAATATAATCTTGGCAAAGACAATCACGCCAGGAATCAGGATCAGGAATATGAGAATGGGTTTTAAATGAATCCTCAAGAACTTCAGTAATATTCAGAACCCTTTGAATTTGACCCCCACATTTGCTTTTGTAGTATTCTATGAAGAATGTTAATTGAATGTTACAAAAATCGCTTCTAGATGGAGCCAAAAACAGGGGCAAAGTCTCTTGATTTCAGATCTATCCTCAACTTCGATTTTTGGTGTTAACTTTTGAACAGTAATAACTTCAAACTACTTATAACCTATATTTTTGTTAGAGACACTCCTTGTTATTTGATTTGCTGAATTTTTGTTGCTGTTTAGTGTCATACTGACGTTTCCTTAACGTCCAGTAAACCCCATGATTGAACCCATCGATGCTCATTATGCACCCCCGGGAGTGCTAGAGCTAACTTGACCAATAAACCAATAAACCAATAAACCATGATTGATAACTTGTCTCAACATCAGTTAAAATACGATGTTCACCCCAACAATATTATGTGTTTGTAATGATTGCAAGAACTTTTCTCGTGTGACCTTTTTACCTTGTGACCTTTTTACCGTGTGACCTTTTCACCGTGACCTATTTACCTTGTGACCTTTTTACCGTGACCGTTTTACCTTGTGACCTTTTTACCCTGACCTATTTACCTTGTGACCTTTTTACCGTGACCGTTTTACCTTGTGACCTTTTTACTGTGACCTATTTACCTGTGACCGTTTTGCTTGTGACCTTTTTACCTACAATCCTTCCAGGAAGCCAATTTTCATGTCAATTGCGCGAGTTGGCCTTCTTGGCTTTGAGTATCTTTTGCATGAGATATTGAGCTGTCACGAGATCCGATTCCGTTCCTTTGAGAGTGAGGATCACGTTGGGATTGCCAGGATCCGCTTTGGGCAAAGTGATTTGAGTTTTGGAGTCTCGACAAATCTCAGCAATGGTTTTTCCTCGTTCGCCAATTAAACAGGGCAACATTTCCGTCGGAATACGAACTTGCTTGGTTTTGGGAGGATTGGCTAGAACAATGGGAAAAAAACTTTTTTTTAAATGTGTCATAAACGAAGTTAACCGCCTTGTTATTCGCATTTTGAAGTTGGGTTAGGTTCATGGTCGGCTAATGGCAAATTCGTCTTTGATTAACTTTTCTTCAGTATGCATTTTATTCATAATAATAATTTTTTACGTCATAATTAATTTGGTTTTATTAAAGAGTGCAAAGATGGTAGCAGTGTGGGGTAGTGATGAAGATCATTGCATGCCTCTCTGTGATATTTACAAAAATGTTGCTCTTTTGATATACGACGTGTACCTCGTTGAAATCAATAAAGATGTAATTTTCCCATCAAACCTCGCAAAGAACCTGTTTTCCTGAATAGAATATGTCATAAATTATGAACTTACTATAACGTTTTATTTCAATAGAAAATAGACAAATAGGTCCTTACGTTCGTGAAGTTAGTTCGCTTTTAAGGTGTGATTTTGACTCCACCAGAAGTATTTTCCTTTTCTGAAAATCAACATTCGGGAGGCTGTTTTGAGCCCTTAAAGATTTATCCTTAAAGAAACCTCAAAGATTTATTTTTTCCTTGAAACAGCCAAAATATTTAAAAAAAAAATCGAGGAAAAGTGGGGGAATATTTTTAAAATATTTTAAATTTAAAAAAAATGTTTCCCGGCCATAGTGATCAATTACTTATGTCTATATCATTGGACTTACTCAAATTAGCTAATCCTCTGAGATTGGATGCACCCCAGGATCCTTCTTCCGGGATCTTTTTCTCTATCTCTTTGATGATGTCGTTGGCCTCGGTGTCGCCAATGGCAAAGAATTCCCAAAGGTATCTTTGAGGAAGGAATCGGGACACGCGGACAAATTGGCCCGGATGCATCAGTTGAGATTTATTGAGGCAAGCTCGTTCAGCGCTCGTCTTGTCCAGAAAATCCACGAACCCAAACGATCGGGGCGTGCCATTGGGCTGGCGGAGATGGAGGCAGCGATAGATGCTGCCCAAAGGCGAGAAGTGCTTCTCCAAATGCGATTCGTCGCAATACACATGCGCCTACAATGTCATCCAAGTTGACTTAGATCATACCTACGTATGGAAAGCGTGAGATCACCCAACGGCAAAAACTTACTTCGAAAAAATATACGGTGGAGTCACTCAAAGCCACTTCCATTGCCAATCGTGACAAGGCCACTTTGACATGACGCCCGTGGACAAAAACTTTGGAGGCAAAGGCTCGACGAATAGACACGTTCTCTTGAAAGTCGATGAACCCGTAACTGACTTGGGACGTGGTGGTGCCCGAGCCTCGCAATCGAGAAATCCCTTGAATCACGCCGAATAGGCCGAATTGCCGGGCCAAATCCGAGGGCGTCACATTTTCAGCCAAAGGTCCGATGTAAATTCGTCGCTGATTGGGTAGCACGATATCTTCCCAAAAACTGGTCGATTTGCCCCTGAAAAACGAAAGTCCCGCGTTAATTTTTTGGTTTGTGTACCTGTATAAAGAAACCTACCTAGGATGAGGCGATTTGGCCGATGTTGACTCGGCCTCCGAGGGGCCGCTTCCATTGTCGCCCGTCGTTCGCACGGGTGACACGAGAATGGCCTTGCCTTCGACCACGTGCCGATCGGTTTGCAGGGCCTTTTCGGCGCTGGATTCGCAGACAAACGTGAGGAAAGCGAATCCGCGGGAGATGCCCGTACTCCGATCCCGCACCACCCGACAATCCAGAATGGCCCCAAAGGCCGCGAAGTGTTGCTGCAGGGGTTTCTCAGTCCAACTGGGCGGTAACGACCCGATGAAGATCTTTCGCCGGCGCATATCATTCTCTTCACCGTGTACATCCTCGTTGTGACTTTCCCGACTTTCTCGATCCCCCGACCCCCGATTGGATTCCACTTGGGCATTCGAGCTCGGGTTGAGAGACGCTCTCTTGACCTTTTCGGCTTGCGAGAAAAACGCCGTGGATGATGCTACGGCGGATGAATGGGGTGAATGGAGTGAATGGGGCTCTGGGTTGTCTGCCTCGGGGGTCGGAGCTGGACGTTTGAGGGCGTTTCTGGCAGGACCCACGGCGACAGTGGGAAGGGAGCTCTCTTTCTTTCCTTCCTCTTCCCTCTTCTGTTGTTGTTGTTGTTGCTGTTCCGGCTTGGCGGAGAAGGATGAGTTTTCTTCGGATTGGGTTTCATAGAGGTCATTGAAGACGGGCACCCCGCCCACATTGGGCGGATTAAAATGTGGAGCGCCGTGAGTTCGGTGAGACATTGGACTAGAAATTGCAGCAAAATCTTGTGTCTTGATTTTCGGTCACTGTTCTCTATCCCATGGTCTTTTTCCAGTCCTCAATGCGAAACTGCGATTCAGGAATCCTCGTTCAACGAGACGTCAACACGCTGCCGCTTGCTAAGGGTTCATGATGCTTCCGTCTCGCTTGGCTTAGAGTCAGTCAGTCAGCTGTCGCAATCCCGAGTTCCACCTCTTTACGGATGCGGGCATCTATTGGCTTAGTTAGAACTATTTTTGAACTATATCCAATTTATATTTTATTCAAAAGCCCTAAATATTTGAAAAAAAGCCGGATATTTACGAAATATTTATTTTACCCCGCGATTATTTGTTTTTTTTTTTTTTGTCTGTGTATACCGATGTTCCAAATTTGTTTTTGTTGAATTTGACGGCTGCCACTTCATGTAGAAATTTGCCTATATTTCTGTTATTTTTCGGTTAAATTTTGAAAAATAGAACATTTTCGTGAATGGGAGACTCAGCGCTTTCCGATGATATTAGAATTATTCATGTAGGAGTAATGGTTTCAGAGCTATAGACCTCTATTGCGGAGCAACAAATATGGCAGACCCTGTAAATCCTCTCGACACCTTTAACAATTTCTTGTCTTACCTTCCATCAACGTTTGTTAAAAAGTTCCACCAGCATAGAACGCTAAAGGTTCCAAAGATAAGCCAATCAAAAAAAAAGATCCAACTGACTTATTTCTTAAGTTGAAAAAGGCGATAACTACTCTCCTACCTTTAATTAACTAGAATTCAATTTCCTTAAACGGTCCGACAGCACATTCACCCTCATATCATCTGGAGATCGACCCTCAAAGTGGTTGGAATGAGCACTTCTTGACATCGATGAAATGTTAGATATTGATGCACATTGTGTATGTTTTAAGTTCTGCTATCATGGTGTGTGTTACCATGGACCTCTAGAGATATGGACGTTGGTCGGAAGCCAGATTTGATTTTGCCTGACCACGAGCAGGCCGATCGAAATGCCTCTTAAGTGCTAGATTAATTTCTTCAAATAATAAATGAAACATATCTTTTCAAACCAAAGCACCATGTAAGAGTTATAAGTGCATGGTTGGTTCAACCATTCATGGACAAATTATCTAAAAGAAAGTTATACAATTATATTGTAAACTGTGTACAGTATGGCTCACGAATTTTTGCACTTTTCCGGAATGACTTAATAACCTTCTGTAGGGAGAGAGGAAACGTATTTATTGGAAAAATTTCATGACAAGGCCATGCCTAGGGGCTGAATTGTCAATTTTGTTTTAGTAAAGATCCTTGATTGTTGACCAAGGATTCTAGATCTCAGCGAAAATGTTGACACCAGGAGCGGACATTCTCCTCTGGCATATGGCTCCACTGCTTTTTTATGGCCTTCTTCAGACTGTTGACACTTGGATGGCTAGTTGAATTCACCCTTGACTGCAAATAAGCCCAAATAGCCTTGTCCAAAGGGTTGATATGGGGGGAGTTAGGGGGCCACTTGTCCGGACCCCAATATCCAGGCATGTTGGCCTCCAGCCAATTGGTTGTCAATTGGGCGGTATGAGGGCGTGCACCATCTTGAGTGAATATATATCCACCCTTTCCATACCTGGAATCAGCCCACAACTTGACATTCTTCAATAGTTTGATGTATCCTTCGGCATTGAGGGTCTCTCCACGTGGGACGAAAATTGGAGGACACTTCCCTCCATCTTCTCTGACGACTCCTAGCATCATCACCTGGGCTGGATGTTTGGTTTTGAAGCTGAACTTGATGGCATTGACCTTGGAAGCATTCGGACCAGTGGGATTTTTGAAGGTTCCTTGAATGACAAGTCTGTCATGTCGACTGTTAGACAAGCGGTCCACCACGAAGATTTTTTCGTCCGAGAAGATGAGGGGGAGCCCATGTCGACCTTTTTTGAGTTGTGCAATGGCCTTAGAGGCCTTGACCAAACGCCTATTGGTGATGGCTTGTGTTTCCAAAGGCATCTTCCTTCTGGCCACAGATTTGAATCCTTTTGCATTCGCAAATCTCCGAACTGTGTCCTTGGATATGCCCAACTTCCTGGCGACCTCACGGAAGGATCTCTCTGGGTGGTTTTTGAAGCTGTACATCAACTTGCGCCTGATATCTCCAGTTACCACTTGGGGCCTTCGATGGTAAGTCTTTCGGGGTGATGTGGGTGATTTTTTGTAGTAATATGCTGTTCGGCGACTGATTCCGGCCTCTTTTCTTGCCTCCTCCAGGCTCAGTCTGCGCGCCAGGCCTGCCATGAACATGGCTTTCCGGCCCTCCATTGTTGTCTGTTTTGAAGCCATGACTTTAATATTTTGTCTGTCTAAAAAACAATGTCAAATCTAGAAAATATTGAAAAATCATGCATCTCAGGGTGCCCGTTTTCACAAAATCTCAATTTGAAGTCGAGTGCAAAAATTCGTGAGCCATACTGTAGATGACACTCCAGGCTTAATTCTGTTTAAGTTGCTACTCTTGCTAGTAATTTTGTCAGTGTTTAGCACACTTGTAAAAACAACTTGTGGGGTCTACTTATTGGCAAAAGACTTTCCAACCTATGATAATGTAAAGATGTTTCAAATGAACAAAATTTGATCTAAAGTTCATATTGGAATATGCATCTAATGGGTAGTTATGGGTAGGGCAGAGGGCAAACTTGCCTAGAAATGCATTCCCCAATAAATTATAAGTACATTGTTGCAAGTGCTTGATTGGTTCAAACTATCATAAGCACATAGTCTTTGAATTGACTATTGAGATTTAAAACATTAAGTGAATCTTTTTCCATGAAGATAAATCTTTTATCTCTTGAAAACTGCCATTTCTAAAAGCTGGTTTATTACATGGTAACCTCATAAAAGGTTATTCACAATGAATGGCAATTTTATATCAGTCAGATTATTTTGCCTACTTTCAGTTATGTTAATAACAAAGCATTTAAACTCAAGACACATTTTCCAATAAACTCATTGTTTGAATCAAGTTCATCATTTCTATTTTGCAATTTTGTTCATTCTCTACCACAACACTTATTTGACACTAGGATAGCACTTTCCTTAAAGGCATGTAAAAATTACTTACAGCTTTCAGACACTTGAGCATAGCCATTAAACTTGTACACAATCAGAAACACATTTTGATATCACAACTTCAGAAAAAGTTTTAGGTGTGCATATGAAAGAAATCACTTCCTTGAGGTGTTCAGTTACTTATGTGATTTTTTTTCATAGCATTGCTTTTCATTGGAATCCAAGCAATTAGACACAAGTAGATCTTTATCATGGATGATCAAGTATTGAAGTAACAGCTATTTTCCAAACAATTAGATGTTCCCAACTTAAGGGGACTTAAAAGGTCATTGCTGGGGATACTAATAAATCAAAAAGTATTTCAAATTTAACAACAATTTCAAGCCATAGTGTTTTTCACATTGGTAGTAAAACACTGTCTCACTTAGTTAGGGGTGAAAGGTATTTGAATTTATTTCCAGTTTTCAGACACATCAGCATGCTCATTTAACCTTGCACAAAATAAGGAACACATTTTGCTCTTACAACTTCAAGACAAGTCCTAGAGGTGCAAATAATAGATAAAAATATCTAAGGGTTGTTTAGTTATTTATGTTACTTTCTTCATAGCTTAGCTTTTCATTAGAATCCAAGAGGCAATTAGACTCAAGCATTTTTGTACCAGGGAAGATCAAGTTTTGAAGTAGGAAATATCTTCCAAGCAATTAGATGTTCTCAACTTAAAGGAACTTCATTAGTCACTGTTTGAGAAACTAAATTTTCAAAAAGAATTTCAAATTTTAAATCCATTTCAAGCTTTGTGTTTTTCACTCAGGGGGCATTACACCATCCCACCTAGTTGTTTGATCATTCTGGTCAAAAGTGAAACTTGTCAAATAGTATGAAAATTGGGGTCAGTCCTCTCTCTCTCTCTGTTGAGCTCTGTGGTTTGGGCTAAAGCAAAACTAGTATCTTTCAAATTCAAAAGAGTAAAAGAAATCCTTACCAAGAAATAAGTCAAGGAGCAAACCCTCTAAGGATGGAAAAGTATCGCAAAAAGAAGCCATTTGAAGCACTGATTTACACTTCACCAAAACAATTCTTGAGATCATTTAAAACCACTAATTCTGCTGTTTTGAAAGTAACTTGATCCACCTGGTTGGTCACTGTTGCTAGAAAATCCTTGGACATGGGCACTTTTGTGAATCAATATGATGATTTTCCTTGCAATTGAAGTTTTTAATTCGGCCACAAACAATATGAAAAGACACTATGCTTACAACTGCATGAAGCGATTCTCAAGTGATGCCATTTCATGTCTTGACAAGCCAGTTAAAATTTTAATGTGAAATTTACTCAATAATCCAAATCATAGCATTTTGGGTTTAAACTGTCAAATTTTTACAAATTGACACTCAAATATGATTTTTTTTTCTTTGATGCTATCAAAAGAAGAGGCTTGATTAGCAGAGTTTTTTTTCGCAAACCTGGGCATTTTTCTGAGCTCACTGGGCCCCTCGTTATGGCGGCAAATTCAAACCATTTTGACATCGGCCTGCTCTCGGTCAGACCATTTTTCCGACCAACGTCCATATCTCTAGATGTCCGTGGTGTTACTCAGTAAAATGAGCGTGTTACGCAAACCAAAATGCTTCTTGTCATCATGAATGGGCGTAGCTGTCTCTGTGATTCGCTTTTCAACTTGAAAAAGAATCGCCAAAGTATATGCAGACAAACAGTATTCTACGTATCTGCTCTAGGGATAAGAGCTCGGTACGAGGTTTGCTACCCACGTCTAGTTGGCTGATGATCTTTGCTATTACCACCTCTGCTGCCTACGAGAAAAATTACTCAAGATTTATTCTTCACCTACTGAGAACACGAGTGCCGTCTTCGAAGTGAGCGAAAGACAGAAAGAAAGACCAAAACACGGTCGATCTTTGGCTACCAAACAGGACACACTGCTCAGATTGCCTCAATTGAAAAGTGACTTCAAGAGTGATCCACCATTTGTTGAGGATTTTTCCATCTTGGGAACACTATGGTAAGCAAATATCCCTAAGGATTCAAGTATAGAATCATCAAACTGCAACCACAACCATTGGCGTGCTTTAATCAGGTGTGGGTGAGCTCTGCCATGTGTATCACAAAACATTCTCACTAAATCAAATCATACGATACACCTGGCCCTGTTTTGTTACTTTAGAATGTCCATTTTAATGGAGAAAATGAAACCTCTCCACTTTATGACAATCCTTGGACAAACTGGATGAACGACGAGAACCATTCGTATTTTTTCCCTCCGTTGTGGCACTTTCACCGAACTCTGGCAAACAGACCGCGAATTTCTCACACGGGTACGTATGCTAAAGTTGAACAAATGGGTGATTAACAAGATGGATGGTGATTGGAATTACGTCTTTTTTTGAATGACTAAATTCCGATCACACGTCCCCAAAATTGATGACAAAAGTGTTTAGCTCCTCAGGATGGGTAGTGTTCATCCAAGATTTCGAAGAAATTGAATAAGCTTTAAAAATGAGTCTTTTTGTAGCAAATGACGTGCAGCCTCTCCTGACGAGAGCCTGTATCTAGAAGATTAAGCACTTGAAATTGATAAATTAATGATTAGTAAATTGACAAATTCACTAGAGATAATCTTTCGATGAAAATACGTCCTCAAAGTGACAAAAACGCGGGTGCTCTAAGAACAAGAAAAGACGAAGTTGAGGTGATGGGAAGCACCTAAAAACTAAAGTGGAACTTGTAATACTCATTCCTTTTCTAAACGTAAGTACAACCTTCACCTTTGGCCTTGCTTTTTACCAATAGTGTAATTATAGATACAATTTCATTTATTCGCTTCATTCTTTGATCTTTTTCATGAGCCTTCTTGCCCGAAAAATTGCAGATGGGCGTGTTACTCACGTTTTGGAAATAGACGGCGTGGACTTCAACATTCGGGAAAACGCCTCTAAACACACCACTTCCGCCTACGAATTGGTTCAAAGCCGTCAAGCTTGCGTTCTTCGTCGAGGTGAGCCGTTCACCATCAATCTCATCTGCCGAAAACGGTCCTATGATCCCAATCGTGATAAGATCAAGTTCACATTCGAATTCGGGAGCCATCCCAGCACGCCCAAGGGCACCAAAGGGGTCTTTGAATTGGATCATTCGGACACGGCATTGCTGTCACGAAATAATGACCAGTCTAATTGGCGAGCCAAATTCGTACGGAAATCTGGTCAGAACCTGGAGGTGCTCATTTCCACACCCGTCAACTTAGCTGTGGGATTGTGGCGACTTCATATCGACACTTGGTATGGCGAGCGATGGAGCCAAAATGTCCGCCATACGCACCCTGATCCCATTTACATGCTCTTCAATCCCTTTCATCAAGGTACGTTTGTTAGGTTAAAAAGAATGACATCCCATCCAATCGAATGAATAGGGTTCGGAAAAAGTTGCAACATCGCAAAAGCGGAAGATTGTCCTTGAAAAGGAAGCCAAAAGTAAAAAAGACAAATCTAAGATTGCACACTTTTGCCAAGAATTGGGACATTTTTTTGTGTCAAATAATGACAAATTTAGGCAAAAAATAGCAACTTCTGTCGAATTGAGCGCAACTTTCACCAGCCAATTTTGCAACTTTAGGCCAAAAACATGCAACTTTGTTTGAGCACTGTTTATCAATCTAAAAAATGCATGGCTGGAAAGGCTTAACTTTTCTATTCCATTTAGACGATTCGGTGTATTTGCCCAAATCGGCCGATAGAGACGAGTTCGTTTTGAATGAAGTGGGAAAAATCTACGGAGGAAGTCATAATCGCGTAAATGGGCGTCCCTGGATCTTCGGTCAATTTAGAGACTCGGTATTGCCGGCGATTTGCCATATTTTGGAAAATAACGCCAAACTTAAGGACGCTGATCGAGCCAACCCTGTTCAAGTGACTCGGGCAATTTCGGCCGTTGTAAGTCATGGATAGGGGTGCAGATTTCTGGCAAATAAACCATGCCTTTGGGGCCCCAACAATAGCACAAAAAAGGCGTCCAAAATGGCAAATAAAATGACATAAAACAAGAAATGGCAAATTGACAAGAAAATTTACCAAAATACAGCAAAACTTAATTAGGAAAATGAACATTATATTTCACCAAAAATAAAGTGGAATGCAAAGTGTTTGAAAATTTAAGAGAAAATCTTTTTATTCCATTGAATAATCAATATATCTTTAAAAAAACATTTTGGGCAAAAATTTGTTTTTCCTATTTTTCCCAAAAAAACTGACAAATTTTGCATTTAATTGCCCAAAAAACTGACAAATTTTGCATTTTATTGTCCAAAAAACGACAAATTTTGCATTTAATTACCCAAAAACCGACAAATTTTGCATTCAATTGCCTAAAAACCGACAAATTTTATTTTATTATTTTAAATTTGTTATTTGGCCAGAAATGGCAAATAAAATGAAAAATGGAATATCAACTTTAAAAGCTAGCAAACAGCAAATAAACATGAATTTGGGCATAAAATCTTATTTGCCTGAAATCTGCACCCCTAGTGTCATGGATCATGTCTCCCTAAACACCAAACATTAAAAATAAATCGTCTTTTACCCGTCATAAGGTGAACGCTTTAGATGAAAACGGAATTTTAATGGGACGTTGGGACGGCAACTACGAGGATGGCACCAAACCCTTCGAATGGACGGGAAGTGTAGCTATTTTGGAGGAGTTCATGCGGACTCAAACGTCGGTGAAATACGGACAATGCTGGGTTTTCGCCGGATTGGTCACCACTAGTAAGTAGGGTGCTATCAATGCATTTAATTAATAATAACAATAATTTCATTGAGCAATCTCGTTCGGTTACAACTTCCAACATGAACAAAAGAGGGCCAACCCAAGTGGTCGGCTATTTAGATCGATCGT